>VFFE01007226.1:1782867-1937602 GCA_008921705.1 Burhinus oedicnemus
ATTCCCCCCCCCCCCCCCGCCCTCTGTGGCTACCATAGGAAAGGATTGGCCAGGCAAGCTGCAACCTGGCCCAGCTGTATACGTCCCAGTCACCAAATGTATGCAGCTGGATGACTGCAACAACAATGTGAAAGGGCAGCCCAAACTCATGCTGCCTTTAAAGTCTAGCTGCTCTGGGAACATGTCATTTGGATCCTCTAGAGGACCCTTTGGTCTGTCTCTGATGCTGACAATGACACAGTGGCAAGAGCAGGCAGAAGGGAAAGAATGGCTGAGGGCAGACACTGCCTGTCTGGTCCATCCTTGTTGCAGATAGGTGTGTGTTTAGGAAATTAGCCAAAGCTTGAGCTTTGGCTGGCAGCTAAGTAGTGCAGACGCAAAGTGAATTTGGACCTAAGCCTGTTAACTCATTACTTTTGAGGTAGTTGTATATGTATTCTTCTGTACCAGCACCTTGTGTTCCCAGGATGCTGAATTTCCTTTCAGTAGCAATGACTAGGCACAGTGCTTACAAAATGAGAAGTGTAGTTCACACAACTGGAATGTCTAATGTGTAAATAGCAAATAACCCTGCACAAAACTTTCTGTTCCATTTTATGTAGTTAGAAAAGGCACTGCAGCATAAAGTAGTGGATGTGCTAACCTGTGAAAGGTCCCATGTCCTCATGGAACATAAGATGATTTAGACAATTAAGTCATACAGTCTAGCTTTTAAATACTCCTTGCCTTTTTGATGGTGCCTCAAACTGACTTACACATTCACTAACAGGTTATCTGCTTCTTATTGAAGAATACATCTTTCAGTATAATGGTTTCAATGCAGTGCTGTCAGTCTTCTCCTTAGAATGCTATGCCTTTTCCTTAATTGGTCATAAAAAATGTGAAACTTCTACCACACATTACATAGGTTATTCTGTCTACTTTTGATTCCTTCATCAGTTTGAAGGGAGATGCATAAACTTACATTTCCATTTCCATGCTTAAAAAAAGTTTCTCGCATCTTACTGTGTGAATGATTGTGAATTAACAGAAAAAAAAAATGGAGCAATTATGGAGGGAAGGAAATAAAATTTGGGGTTTTTTCCATCTGACACTGTTACAGAAAAAAGAATTCCCCCCTGCCCCACCCCCAGATCTTACAAATGTAATATTCTTTGGCTTTTTCCCTATTGTTTTTCAGTGAATTGTCAGTCAAAACTTATTTTTAAACTGTAGATGTCCTTTAAGGTAGTGTGCATACTTTGAGACAATCTGTCTAATTACTTAATAAAGTTAGATACTTAGAATGAAATTCTTTTGTAAATGTAGTAAATGAAAGCTTCTCTTACCTACTCAGAAACCATTGGTGCACTTATTCATATGTGTTTTCTGCAGGAAACGGAGACTACTATAGTAGTGGAAATGATCTGAATAATTTTACTAATATCCAGCCCGGTGAAATGGAGAAGATGGCAAAAGATGGAGCAGTATTACTCAAGTAGAACATCTTGGTTTCCTCTTTCCATAGCTTACTGTAATGGGTAAAATATAATTTGCAGGCATTTTTAGAAAACATGACAGCAGGGACCCATTTATGCTACTATACATCCATTGAGGTGACTGTGTCTAAGGCCTCACCATGTGCATAAACACAAAGATTATGTGGGAGAAGCAGTATTAATTGCTTGAAATAAATGAGGAAATTAGATGAATATTATAAATCTTTTTAAGTACAGTGATGCTAAAGACTCGATTTTATTATTTAGTCCCCAAACTACATGCAGAGATAATGACAAAAATATGATTTTAACTGTATAGTTTATAAGCTGCAATGAAAAACTTGTGGGTTTTCTTATATCAAACATTGTCTACACTAGCAGGACATGCCAAAATACCTTCACTTTCAGACTTCTTTGAATGGAGACAGGGTGTAATGAACTTGTTCAAAATTGCCCAGGAATTCTGAGATCTTGCTTCCACCTTTGAGTCTAAATCTACCTGTTAAACTAATTTATTTTCTAAGACTAAGGAGATCAGGGACATCATCTGACACAGTGGCTGAAATGTTTTTTGGGGACAAACAACAGGTTTCTTTCTTCTCTATTGACTCAGACTTTGTCTTCTCTTTTACTTCTGTATGTGATGTTTACATCTTGAGAGACGCTTGCAAGTTGGATTGCTTCCTCAAGCACTTGCAACTGATGGACAATCTAAAATACACAGAAAAGCAAACAATGTTTTTGATTTATATTTTAAAGATGAACTGCAATTAAGGTACTCAGTTTTGCACCTTTTACTTAAGCAAGCTGTCTGTGGATCACAGTTGCCCCTACAAAGTGATAATCATGCAGTCCGAATCTGTTGCAAAGATGTTATTCAGTGGTACCTGGCAAGCGTTCCAGCCTGCAGTGTTTTGTAGGGTGTTCAACACGATGCATAGTTTCACATGTACTTTTATGGTCTTTCATTTTGTTCTTGTGAGAAGACTGCATTTGGTACGCTGTTACTATTACACAAGCACAGTGCTTCCTTACAACTGATGCACAGAGACACCAGAGAAGCAGAATTCTTACCACACTGCTCACTTCTGAAAAATACTATATTTTGAGAATGTAGTTTGCGCTTCTTGGATGGAGAAGTAGCTGTCAAGTGAAACAAAGCAGTGTTTCTCGAACCTGGGCAGAACAGCACTTGGGAATTCTGTATTGTGGTAGTGTCACAATTTTGGTGCCTGTTGGGGCTTCACTGCAGAACAGAATCTGTGAAGGTGATGGATATCCTGTGGGTGGAGTTGGGATGGATGTATAGGCAGATAGACAGGGCAAAAGTCTGTTCTTGTTAGTGAGCTGCATTCAGTAACTGTAGCTGAAGAGAACAGCACTTTCATGAGTTGATTGCAGGAACTAGGAAAACTGTACTGACGTGTACGTGTTTGATTCTTAGTGGGTAAGGAAATGCAGGTATTTCAAATAGTTCTTATTTTCTTTGTCAGAATTTGTTTGGGAAAGGGACAAAAGCATATGCCATGTAGAATCTAGCTCATGGATTTTTTTATGCAATATCTAATCACCTGTTTTGAAAGTTGTTTATATTTGATGAAAAAGACTAGGATGTGTCTCTTACATTCTGTTTTTCCCTCTCTCTAGAGAGTTTGTGGATCATTTTATTGATTTTCCCAAACCACTGATTGCAGTGGTAAACGGCCCAGCTATTGGAATCTGTGTAACGGTCCTTGGATTGTGTGACATTGTCTATGCTTCTGACAGGGTAAGTATGTTACATAGCTGATCCCAAGGCAGTCTTTAAGCCTCTTTCTGTAGGAAATATTATTTGGTTTGGGGTAATCTGACAGAAAGGAACACGCAAGTGTAAAGGCTTTTTATATGATGTCAGGCAATACCTATATTAATTACCAGCGCAGGGGTGCATCAGCCAGTGGTTAACATGCATGGAATTTCCCTGCTGTAGTTATGGTTATCAAGTTACTGACTCCAGTTTAGAAGCCCTTTACTGTATCAGTGGGTAAAATTAAAGAGTAGCTGATGTGAAATAATGGTTGTAAGGCCCCTTCTAGGTGCAGGAGAGGGAGCAAAAGATTATTATGGAATGGAAGTGCAGTATCTGGCATTTTATCTAGTCTATGTTCCCAAGGCAACTTTGGAAGAGCTTTGGTTTATTCAGCTTAAGTTTCTTTTTAAGATAATCTGCCAAATACATAACCAAAAGCTCTATTGAGGCATAGCACAGAATCCCATTATATTGGCTTATTTTTTATATTCTGTGCTGTTCATTTGTATAAGGTTATTAAACAGATACAGAACTTAGCCCAAGGTCTTAATTAATTTTAGGCAAGCTTTTGCTTGCAGAAGTGTCTATGATGGGTGGTACACTGACTCCTGCTTCAGCACTGTGTCACATTTTTCCTCAAAGTCCCTGCTGGATTGGGTTTGTCACTATGAGACTTAGGAAAATTGAGCTGCAAGGGACCAACTCCTTTTGCTTGCCTCATAACAGGGATCTCCTAGGGCCACGTCACTCCTGACATATGCTTGTATAATGTGCATGATTTATGCAGTCTATTTCGGTCCCTAGATCTCCTCTTGTACTAGAAAATTGTTGGGTTCTCCCTCTTCCTGCCCTCCCATATGATCTTTTTTTGCTGCAGGGTAAACCTATTGTTTCTTGTTCCTGAGTTTAAAGAACAGACTATTTTCATCCTCCCTCACAATAGCCATCAGTGTGTTTCGCCATCAGTGTACTTAGACTGTTAGATATATCTCAGGTTTACATCCACTCTCTCAATCTTTTCTTTTTTTGAGCTAAACAGCTGCAATTCATTCAGTTTTTCCTCATGTGCTTTCTTTTGCCTGCAGTCACATTCCTCTGGCTCCTTCCAGTTGTTCTGTGTCTCTTTAAACGTAGTGGTACAAACCAGACACATCACTTCAGCTCATGTCTTACTGATGCGAAGTAGAGCAGAAGAACTTCTCCAAATTCTGCAGACTGTATTTCTGTTTTGACATCCCACAATGTTACTTAATTTACATACTTGTGATCTGCTATAACACCTGGATCCCTTACTGTAGAGTTGCCAGTTAAACAGTTGTCCCTATCGTGTATCATATACTGTATAGCGAGTTATTCATGCCAAACTTTAACTTGTCTGTATTAAATAGCAGCTTTTTACTCATATCTCTCCACTTTATTAAGACTATTTTGAATTCTAGTCACTTCCCCGTCAGCATAATATCTCCTAGAGCCATAAGATAGTATAGATTTAGTTGAAGTTTAATCCAAATAAGCATTTAATGTTTTGTCCTGTTAATAGTATCCTTCTTTCTTGAAGGGTTCATACTTCATACTTTGAGATTCATACTTGAACTTCGTTTTACTGCTCATACGCATAATTGTTGGTAAATGCGTCTTATTTTTGCCTTGTATTTTTTTTAATCTCTGCATGCTTGTATTCATTTCATACTTAATTGTCTCATGTAGTTTTTACTTTCTGTGTACTTGTATTTAAAGTCAGTGACAACCTCATGACTTAGCTGAGACAATCTGTTAGTACCTTCCTACCTGCACTGGGATAGTTTTTGCTTGTACCCTTGGTAACAGGATTTCTGTAGGGTCTAAATTAGCTTTTCACTTAGATTAGTCTCCATGAGAACTTTCCTATTAACTTCCAGTTTATTGAAGCCTTCTAAAAGGTGATTGTTCTCTATTCTTCCCTTTCCAGGATTGTGAACTCTAGTGCAGAAAGGTCATTCTCATCCGAATTACTGCTTAATTTCACATTCTCCAGTAGTTTGGTTAGAGTGCCTTAGGCATCCAGAAGTGGCCAGCTTTACGATGTCCAGGATCTGGTTTCATTCTCAGCCAGGTATTCCCAGACCAGATCATTGCCAACCACATTTACAGGACACTGCACAGCCCAGTTTGAGTGCACAGTTAACATTGCCTTCTGCACTGGATTTTGCTCTGGTTCCCTGCACCCCTGGTATAGTTCATCTCCCCTTGCTGGCAGGACACTAGCCTGTATCCTGGCAGATGTTGTCTAATCTTTTCTTACAATGATATAATTGTCACTTTCTTCCTAGGAAGTCTATTGATCTGTCTTACTGTATGGCCATCTGTACTACAGTAAGAGATGATTACCTTCTATTACAGTGAAAGCTTCATTGGCAACTTGTGCACTCTTTGTGTCTCAGTTCATATTTTTAAATGGAAATAAAGGGAAACATTTTGTCTTTCTTGCTTAAAGTTGATGGAAGTTGTTAAAACATTAAATTCTGCAGTTCTGTTCTAACTTGCAATTAGGGTATTGTTTTGTATGATCCCATGATGCATTTCTGCCACAGGTTCTTTTTAAATTTGCATAAAATTTGAGGAAATAAGATTCAATCACTTGAATTTTTCAGGAGTAGAATAAACTTAGTGTGCCTTCAGAAAGCAAATTGCTCTTTACCTCTTAAGTTATTTGGGCTATGTGTTTAATAACTTTTAGTGCAGATGTGTATGAACATCTTTTTTGTAAAGATTTTTCACATGCAAATTAGTTTCTTTAAGCACTGTTTTCAAATAAGGTAACTTCAATGGGGTTGTTATGATAAGGGAATCGAATTATATGGACAAAGTCTGCTCTTAGGTGCATTGAGAGGATGAAGCAGTGTTACCAGATGGTATTTAAAGACTCTTATGGTAACAGTTCAAATGTATTTCTGGTGAACTCTGTCACAGTAGAAGCTTTAAAGTGAAAACTAAATCCTAGTACTTTAGTCTTATGCTCTGTTGTGAGATTTACTTTGTTTTGTTCTTTTTTCCCCAGGCAACATTTCACAGCCCATTTAGTCAACTTGGACAGAGCCCAGAAGGATGTTCCTCTTACCTGTTTCCAAAAATCATGGGCTTAGCTAAGGTGGGAATGTCTATGCTGTATGTGGGATCATGTGACCTTTGTGTGTTAGTATCCTCCAACAGTGGAGCAAATGGAGTCACAGCAAGAGTCCTCAAAGGAAGCTCCTGTTTATATCTTTTGAAACAAAGATCAAGAAATGCAATGACAAGGTCAGCACAGGCACCGTAACAGAGTAGTGAGCACTTGTAAAGCTGTGACACTGGTGAAGGTTTTCTTTCTCATGGCTTCCTCCACCGTCTTGAGACAATTTATGTATGGCGAAAGGTGGTATCTTTCTTTCAGCAATGGGAAGGAATGATGTAAAGAAGGCTTAAAAAAAGAAAATAAGAGCACTCCTAAGAAGTGTCTTGGTACGCCGCCTTTATCAGGCAAGCGAGCAGGTGTTGCAGTGGTTTCTGCCAAGCCTCTGGGAAACTTGTATTCAACCATTCTTCCAAATGCGAGCGTGAAGCAATCCATTTATATATTTACTTCCAGACCTTTTAGATTATCTGTTTTGTTCTACTATATATTGGTCTTCTGTCCGTACTCTTATTTTCTCTGTCTACTCTAGAAATAAGGAAGCTAAATAATAGTAATTTAAAAAAAAAAACAACCACCAAACCCAAAAAACAAAAACCAAAACCAAGAAGAAAAAAAAAAGGAGAGACAGCAGAATCTAAATTTTCTTTTCTTAGAATGTGGTAATTCCCTTTCTGCTTCTTTTGATATCCCACAGAAAAAACTGGATAGTTTCAAGTACTGCATTAATATAATGCATTTTTGTTGAGCAGAGTTTAAATCTGTAAGGAGTAGAGCAAGTGTTTCATAAACATCCAAATATCAAGGGTAGTCTGTTCAGTGAGATATAACCTACCAGTATATGGTCTAGAAATCTTGGAAGTGAACAAATACATTTATGATGAGGTAATTTCAGGTGACAACCTTGGAGCTCTGCTCAAAAAGACATGTAGACTCTTGGTGAGCAATAGGAGCTGGAGGCCAGTCACTAGTGCTGTAGCCTAGGGGTTGATACTGGGTCTAATAGTTATTTAACCTCTTTGTTATGGCCTGGATGGTGGGACTGAATACACCCTCAGCAGATGATACAAAACTGAGAGGAATGATTGATACACCAGATGCATTGTCATTCAAAGGAACCTGGACAGTCTGGAGAACTGGAGAATCTGATAGACTTCAGGAAAGGAAAAGGCAAAGTCCTGTACCTGGGAGGAAATAATCCCATTCACCAGTGCATGCTGCAGGCTTACTGACTGGAAAGTAGCTTTGCAGAAAAGGACCTGTGTGTCCTGGTGGACAAGTTGCCCATGAGCCAGCAATGCACCCTTGCAGCAAAGAAGGTCAATGGTATCCTGGGTTGCATTAGATGGAGCGTTGCCAGCAGGTTGAGGGAGGTGACTCTTCCCCTCTGCCCAGCGCTGGTGAGACGACAGCTGAAGTGCTGTGTTCAGATCTGGGCTCCAGCTCCAAAAGAGACATGGATGTACTGGAGCAGGCCCAGCAAAGAGCTGCAAAGATGATTAAAGTACTGGAGCATATTACATATGAGGCTGAGAGAGCTGGGGCTGTATTTCCTGGAGCAGGGAAGGCTTGGGGGAATCTTACCAACGTTTATAAATATCTGATGGGAGGGTGTAAAGAAGATAGAGACAGATTCTTGCCAGTGGTGCCCAGTGACAGGACAAGAGGAAAGGGATACAAATTGAAACACAGAAAATTCCATCTGAACATAAAAAAATAATTTTACAGTGAGGGTGGTGAAACACGGGAACAGGTTGTACAGAGATGCTGTGACGTCTTCATCCTTGGATAAGCGTCTTGATCCTTGGAGATACTCAAAACCCAACAGGACACAATCGTGGGCAGCCTGCTCCAGCTGTGACCCTGCTTGAGCAGGGGGTTTGAACTAGACGGTATCTGGAGGTCCCTTCTAACCTCATCTATTCTGCATTGTTTTCAGAGGGCAGACATTAATGAGCAAGAGAGTAAAATAAAACTGGACTTGGAAGCTTGTACTTTTTGTGTCAGATTACTCAAGTCCTGTCTCTTGTTGAATCACACTTTCTACTTTTCTTTATACAGGCAAATGAGATGTTGCTTTTCAATAAAAAGCTGACTGCAGCAGAAGCCTGTGCCCAGGGACTTGTGACTGAAGTCTTCCCCGACAGGACTTTTCAGAAGGAAGTTTGGGCAAGATTAGAAGCTTATGCAAGCCTCCCCAAAAATGTCAGTATTTTAAATTTTTCTCCACTTTGTAAGCTTGTAGTATTCCCAGTCCTCCTGCCAAACCTACCCTGTTACTTGGTCTCACTTCATCCTTAATTGAAGTAGCAAGGCTCAGTATATTTTCCTTCAAGCACGGATCTGTCTCTCTGCTGCTGTGAAACAGAAACCTCACTTCTGCACTGGCTGAGTCTAAGACAGTGCACCGTACACAGAGATTCAATGGCTGAAAAGCCTTAAAAAGTAATTAATCCGCTTGCAGTCCCTGTGTACGTGCCTTGGGTGCCTTCTCTTAGAATTTTATTTTGGCAATAGTTTAGGTTTAAGAGCCTTACCACTGGCTCTACAATATTAATTGTACTGTGTGCACTGTGGGTACTCAAGATGACACTGGGTGGCTTTACTTTTTGCTGAATTCATTCATCCTGCACACTAGTTTAAGTTTTGCAAAACTACTTGAGTCACAGTGGTATTAATGTCACACTGGACAAGAGGAGACACTCATGCCAGCTGCTGATAACATAGGTTGCGTTTGGCACTGCAGGCAGTTGAATAGGTTTCGCTTCTTATGCCCATCTACTCTGATTATGAGCACTTAGTGGACTGCTGTTTCACTTCCCATGAACCTTCTCCACCTTATTAGCAGTCTTAGTAATTAAATACAATAATTACATGCAGCAAAAAGGTTGACTAAAAGTACAATGTTAATACAACTCTGTTTGAATTCCGATGTGTTTATTGTGCTATTTTCTGAAACATTAAATTAAGGTATAGAAAATATAACTTCGTAATGTTCCTGTCTTTCTCCTCCAGTCCTTGGCAGTGTCAAAGCAACTGTTACGAAGTATGGAAAAGGAGAAGCTCCATGAAGTCAACAGTAAAGAGTGTGAAGTCCTGAAAGAGAGGTGGTTATCTGATGAATGTGTAAATGCTATTGTCAGCTTCTTTCAGAGGAAATCAAAACTCTAATCTTCACCAGTAGAATAATTCACCTTCTGGCGATAGCTTAATCTGCCCTTATCGTTAATAAACTTTCTCTTCGAGTAATAATTCTTACAGCTTTTGATGGGGTGTATTTCTGTTCTGAGTAGTGGGTTAAAACTTGTTCATAAAATTAATACAATGTTATGTGCCTTGGATCCATTGTGGATATTTAGGTTGGGGAAAAAAGGTTTGTCATTCTGTAGGCAACAGTGATATTTCTGAATAATACTGAAGCAGATTGTCTTCCAAAAGAAGCAAGAAATTCAATAGCACCATATTTTGGTGGCTCTTCAATAAATCTTAGGAGTGATTCTTTTTATTCATCTGTGGAGAAGGAAATACTGTATTAATTAAAAAATAAATAGAAGTATTTAATTAATGTTGTGCTGATTCTTACTCCTTCTGTTAAACATCCTTAGTGAGAGGGAAAATGGTTCCTGGAGGTATATTAATATAACAGTCTTACAAAAAGTATTCACTTAACTAACTTGAAGATTCTCAAAGAAGTTTGTTGTGAGCTTTATGGTTCTAATCTTATTTTTCCATTAATTGCTTCATATTGTCCTTTTTCTATGAAAAATCCCATTAAAGATAGTATGACCTCTTCTGTAGCCATTTGGGAGTTAAATTAACAAAATAATTATTTTTCAACAGAAGATTTCTCCACTGTTTGTGGATGCTTTTGAGTAGAGCGTGTACCAGGCACTTCAGGGGACAGGGTCATGCTGCTGGCAGTAGGTAACCGTTTAGCTCGTGCCAACAAAAGGGAATAATGGAGGAGAAGCAGCAGTTACTCATCAAGAAAAGCCTCTCAGTGACGAGGAGCTGATTGTTGTATAAAAGAAAGCCTTTAATTTCAGTACTCTAGACTGATCTCAAGACCATTGGCAGTGAGGAACACAAAAGGTCCTGGCCCCGTGTGTGTAGACAGGTACACAGGGGTGCAGTGGCTGCCTATGGGCAATACAGAGGGAGGCTGGTGTAGGTGCAGCAGAGGTTGAGGTGGATGCCCATTTCTCATCTGGGTGCGAGTGCCGGAGCACCAGGACAGCACACGAGGGTCGGTGGAGCTGGTGGAGCAGAGCAGCAAGCCACCGGAAATGGATGGCTTTGGGGCACAGCTGGTGCCGAGCCTTGCAGTTCTACAGTTGGAAAGCCGCCCGCACCTGAGCAGTGTGGACATGCAGGATGGCTACTGGGCAGTGACACCGCTACCTTGCGTGGTAAGTGGGTCTTAAAATCCAGACTTTGCCTCCGATGTGGTACCCAGCCCTTGGGATTTAACTACTGAGAAAGAAAAAGATAAATGGGATTGGAAAGAAAGAAAATGCGAAGCATGGGTATGGATCATTCAGCTATGCTACAGCAGTTAAATTTGATGCTAAGAGGTATTGAATATGTTTAGGGTCCTCCTTAGCCCTCTGTGAGAGTTGATGCTACCACACAGGATTACTAGCCCAAAGCAGTCTGCTGTCGCACACAGGATGGCAAAAGCAGGGCCAGCACAAACATGGGGAGAGTGACGCAGCAGAGAAGTCTTGGGGAGAAGGAGAGGGTAAATCTGCCAGGGAGACCCAAGACCAGCCTTCCATCCAGCTGACAGGAAAGAGAGGGAAGCCAAAATAGTTCCCTGTTATCATGAAATAACATGCAAAAAGGCGAGGGAGGGCACACTTCCAGCAGATACGAAACAACCCAAGGGACAGTGGGGCTCTTCCGCCTTCCATCCCAGAGCCCAGAGAGGGGACACGGCCCCAGGCCCCAAAGCATGGCGGTGGGAGGAGGGACGTCTCTGTGGGGCCACAGGCATGGGCAATGCCTCAGGGCCAGTGTAGTGGTGGAACTGAGGGGTGGCTGAGGCCCAGGGGATGGTGGCAGGGGAGGCAATGAGGGAAGATGCTGAGGTGGAGACCCAGGTGGGAGATGAGTGCTGCTGGCAGGCTCAGGGCCACCATGTTGCCCCAGCCCCATGAGGGAACAGCCTCTGCCATCCCACCTAGGCACACCCTGCTGTGGACGGGGCAGCCGTTGGGCTGCTGGCAAGGAGCCACGCTGAGGTAGCGGGCTGCCCAGCAGGGACGTGCTGGCTCCGGGCAGGTGCTGCTGGGGCACCCCAGGGTATGAAGCTCGGGGCTGGCTGCAAAATGGCAGCAGTTGTGCAGGGCAAAGAGGCGGTCAAGAGCTGTGGCCCTGGCCCAGGGCAGCTCCTGGGCTTGGGGCAGCACAGGGGATGCACATTTGGGACCGGAGGGTGAAACATGGCTTTGTCTTGCCAAGGTATTTGTGGCTCATATGCTGGGGTTTTTTTCATGCTACTCACATGAGCCTGGAATGCTTTCTGTGGGGTTTTTATGGCACTGTGGTGGTGGCATAGTGGTGGCCATTGTTGGCATAGCCAGGGATAAACAGTTGTTCAGTCTTTTGAAAGCTTTTTATCAGCAATAACATTTAGTAGATTTAGTAGTGCGTGAGCTATGTCATCAAGTGTATTTTGTGTGTGTGCGATGTGTTTGCTTTCCTCAAGGAAAAATGCAGCCATTGATGATCTGTTGATGGATGAAATAGCAGAAACAGTGTTTCCTTGGTCAGTAGATGCCCGCATACCACTTAGAGCGATGGGAGATGAACCATTACTGGGCTTGCAGTGAATTAGATGTGTTGAAATATTTTTTCCTGTTCTGTCTATGAGTAATGAGAATAAATCATCATTGCTTCTAGGGAATGGAACTCCTGGGTGTTTTTAGTTAACTTTTTGAAAAGTTAAGTCATTGTCTCAGATCACTTGTGAAGTTCACTTCATAACGTTTTTGGTCACAACACATTTGTTTCTGATTAGCAGCATCTTTAGTAATTTTTACACATTTTACACGTGTCTGGTATTAAGAACAACAAAATAAGTCTAATGAATCTCTTCAAACAATTTCTACTTACTCCATACAACAAATTAGCAACTTTAGATAATTTCTTCTGAAATACAGTCACTTACTAAGGATGTTTATTATAACTGGATTGTGAGGATTACATCAACTGTTCCTTATATTCCCTTCAAGGTATCACCGTTGGCTGGTGTACAGGAGTGCAGTGTACAGTAGGATTCAGGTCACACTTGGCACAATTATACACGTGCTTAATAATCTGCCTCCCCGTTTGTATAGAATCACAGGTAAATAATGAAATAGATCACACAGAAATACCAATGGCAAGATAACTGCAACTAGTTTCAGAAAATAAGGTGTTCTAAGCTTACACTGGATGCAAGACCTGCAACATTCATTGATTGTATTCATTATAGTTAGTGCTAATACAACACCTGTTTGACTAAAAGCAGATTTGAGACCAGCAATTAGAAATTGAAATGCTGTATAAAACACAAAACTCTGCATCTAAAGGCATTGTGAAGTATTAGTGATATAGTCCATGTTTTTATCATAAATGATTCAGTATTTTCAGGCTGCATCATGATGCTGGCTTTTATGTTTCTCCCATTGAATTTACAGTTCAGTTGTAAATATCCCGTAATAACTCTGCTGTGTTAAAGTGTCTCACCCTTGTTCCAGCTGAATGGGAACACATCCATGAGGGTAATGTGGTAGATCTCATATCTAAACAAGGACATTTAAGTTTTTCAAACAAATCAGAGTTTATGATGAAAAACTCTAAACGACGGCCATTCTTGAAGCGCTTCCTCCATCTACAACCTTTCCTAGATACTTAGGGGCAGACAACTGTGCACATTATATAATCTTGTAGTAACTAAACAAAATATTTTCGTTCACAAAATTTTCTTGGAAGATTAGTTTTCCTCTTTGATTTGCAACCAAGCAAACTTTAAAAAGCACACCATATTGCCTCTAACAAGTGAAATGTAATATCAATACATTTTAGCCCTCAGTAGGTAGAATATGTCGAGAATGCAACATCTAAAACCTGGGGAAAAAACACCAAAACCAAATCCTCTTGTGACTTATTAATCACTTTTCCATTCAATATCATCAAGATGCGTGCAGTTGAAAGCAGTTTGTATAGAGTGTTTAACGTGATACTGCTTTAATTAAATAGTTGCAGTGGAGCACACCTGTGATAGCAGTTCAGCAGCTTCTCACTGAGAAGGTTACGCAGCAGAAGGTGACACTGAACAGAACTGGCAGCAAAGCCTGCAGAGCTTTGCAAGGCAATCAGTTCAGGGTTTGCAGAGGGCTGGAGCAAAAAGGCTAAGATTGTGATTGTCATATTGTCCGAAACTTTGGGATTAAAATATAAATCTCTATGACTGAAAATTCACTAGTAGCTTGTTAGGCAGTAGCTACTCTCTGGATCAAAGGCTTTTTTTTTTTTTTCTTTTCTGACAGAAAACACCCAGACTCTCCTCAGGCCTTCTCTCATCGCCACCCAAAGGTCAGGTTGAGAGCTGGTAGGATACTGCTGTGGCCCTCACAGCTATTAGCCTGGCACAAGTGGGTACAGGTGAGAAGTGTCATCTAAAGGAGTGCCAAGCTGCTGCAGATGGTTGGTCACAGCACTGCTGCAGAGGGGTTGCAGCGCAGTGTTTGTCCCTACATGAATCCTTCTGCTGCCTCAGGGATGCCCTGAGCTCTGCACTCCAGGCTGAGATGTTTTTTCCTGGGACTTGCAAACCTCATGAACCAGCGCTTTTCGTAAGTGCAAAGTTTGCACGCACCTATATTATGTTAGAGACATAGTGTGCGAAGAATATAAACAAAACAAGGTTCGATCCTTTGTTAGAGTGGTTAGTGTAGTGTAAAAAGTTGAAAATTTTTCTGGCACATAGCTCTTTCTTCACATGTCCTCAAAAGCACGTCTTTTCTCCTATTATGGTAGTTAGTTTTGTAGGAGTCATTTCTCCCTACCTAAAATCCCCATCTTGTTCAAATGCAGACACTAAATTTGAGGTATGTTGTTAAAATCCAAGTTCAACTCACTGAAACTAACAGATACATGTTTGTAACAGGTTAAAACTTTCTAGTAAAAGATGAAAGAAAGAGAGCGGTAATTTCTGAGAAGTGTTTTCATATGCACTGTATCCTAGATTGGTTTGTTCTTTTTGCAGGACTCTGGCAGACTTCCAGTAGACCTATTGCTAGATTTGAGGTCATCTGAAAATAAGCGTAGCACAACACAGGTGAACTTTGTTGGCCAAATAAATTAGATATTTATTTTGTATTCCTTACGCTCGTTCTGAAACATGTTTCTGATACTTAAACAAAACTGTTTTCCTTGCTTTAGTTAACTCAAAATAGCAGCAAAGAAGGAATGTTTCATGCTTGGAAGAGGAGACATAATGAAGGCAAAATTGCTGTGAGCAGGTAAAATAATGTTTTAATAATTGTATGAAATTAAATTGAGTAATTAATATCATAGCTGTCCAGCCAGGCTGAACAGGTGAGAGCAAGGCATGCAAAGACACGTTAGCACTCTGTGGAATTAAATATCAACAGGTAATTATCAGCTTATATATTTTCTAATTGGAGCACTCAAAGGGTTTTTATTAACTGATGTAAATTTGTTTTCATTAAAGTTAAGGAAGGGTACTTGGGAGGCTGCAAACAGTATGTTCAAGTAAAAGCCTTTAGTCTCTTCTAGAGCGTGTTATTTTGTACTATAGTTATACCCTGAGGATGCTTGTAGATATCTAAGTATACAATTCACTAACTTCATTATTAGTGTAATTTCTTCAGTAGATTCTCTGAATACTCTGTCTGATGCTGGTTTTCTTTACTAAAGGAGCAGCATACAGCAGAGAGGGAGATTTTTGTTTGTCTGTTTTTCTTTTATTGGTACTGGGCTTTCTCTTCCAATTTAGTTAAGACCCTAGAACTGTAACAGCCACGTCAGTACTTTCAATTACAAACAACGTTTCTTATGTGCCACATGTTCTTATGTATAGGTAATGTCTATGCAGATTGCAAACTTCAACCTGAACTTTGAATAATTCACTCACCTTGTTTTCCCTAAATGTATATGTAAATAAACTGATGGTATCTGCAGTTTGTATCCCTCATGATAGTATATGTTCACCTTAATTAACCTTTTGTGATGTGTAGAGTTCCATATTTTTCAGCCAGTAAAATATCTATTGCAAATGTATTTTTTACCTGGCATGTTAGATAAAAGTGGCATAGCTAATCTTACAGATATGAAATAAGTAATTCTTTACCTATTGATATGAAGGTTAATTTAAAAATCTAGAAAAGATTTGCATAGATAAAAAAAATTTGGAAATTAAATACTTACAGAAATTCCACGGAGTGTGTAACATACCTAAAAGAAGATAATGAAACGATCTGTAAGTTGTTACAATTTGCATTGATTGAAGGGATACTTTTGCTGTCTGACAGCACTGCTGAATATTGCTCTATTTCTTTTTGACATTTAAAGTGATTTTAAAACTTATTTTAAAAAAAGTATCTGAGCAACAAAAGGGTAGAAGCTAACTTCTGATCATATTGTTCTCTTAGCCCTGATCTTCCAAATATATGTGACTTTGTTTCTTTTGTGGTACAAGGACAGAATGCCAAGGTTTTTTTGTCAAGAGCTATTACTGTACAAGGACAAGAAGCAGAAGATATAGTTAAGTACATAAAATTAGTGGAGAGTTTCTTGGAAATCTCCCTATTCTGCAGTAATAAAACAAAATAAAACATATTCTGTATTTGTCAAGGGCAAACAATATCAAACTGATCTAATTTCCTTCATTAGTGTGACTGGCTTGCTGTATAAGTGAACAGCGGTGAATGTAATTTAAAGTTTAGAAAGGTTTTTGTGCTGTTCTGCTATGCAGCTGCTGTAAACAATTCCAGGAAATGTGATCTAGATTAAATCACAATTGTAGAGTTGTAGAATTGGCTGAAACACTCTACTAAGCAGTAGCCATCAAAGTGAGAAGGTATAGACTGAGATCTGACAGGAGTTTATTCTGGTGTTGCTTTTGCTCAGTGTGTTCATGAATGAGTTGGATGACAGGAGAAAGCGCTATACTATAAAATGTGAGTCTAACGCCAAGTTTTAAGATTATCTTGGTGAGCTGGATTGTTTGTAATCAACAGGATGAATTTCAATAGAGAAGGACCTTTCCACTCATACTACTACTGATGAATTTTCTTTTGATGATTCTACTGATGATTAGATCATCTTCTAGTGATGCTGAAATTAGATATCCAAAGAACTGACATAATTGCTGCAAAATGGTTACCTCAGAACTATTTCAATAGCAATTATCTTATTTTAGCAAAACCTTAAGTATGTTAGTTTGAAATTTAGTTCTCACTGATCTACCCATCAAGGGAGAATGAATTCTGCCGTATAGGTAAGAACACAAAATACATGCGAAACCACTTCTATTAAGCACTTCCCTTTCCCAAGCCCTCCACTTCCTTCATAGTTCTTCATCTCTGAGAATGTGCTCTTCCTCTGTGCTTGTTGGAAAACACAGAGAAAGGTGAGTCTAATGGGGTAGAGTGGGGAATTGTCCCAAGTTTTGCTACTCTGTACTGTAGCTAGCAGAGAGCGCACTGGTAAGTTTTTGAAGGATTTCTCATATGCTTTTGCAAGCTTTTTGTAAACTCTGTATTTCAAAAGACGTAGAAAGAATCTCCGTGAGATTGCACTTCACATTACAGGACATTCCTGTAGCAGTTGTGGCATCTGCTTCTATAGGGAATCAGGAAAGCAATGAAAATATGCTTGATTGTCTCTACTGGGAGTTAATTGGAAACTAGGAGAACCATGATGGTGGCTTCTGCCAATCTGCCCTACCCTACTCCATAACACCTTGTGGAATTCCGATGGCTTAAGCAGTGCTCAGTAAAGGCAGATAATATTTTACTTCTATGATGGATGGTAAACCAAGAAACGGCTCACACTTTTAAAAATTCCTTTTGCTTGCATTTGCTGCAAAATCAGCTTAAAACAAACCACAGTTTCCCTTGTGCCTTTCAAACTTCATTTCCTTTTACCATTCCTATTGCAGATAAACACACTTTCTTTTCTTCTTCTGGACAGTATCTTAACACAGGTGTTCATCACAGGGCACTGGGCTTCTCCTGGTTATTGGAACAAAGGAGATTGGAGCTAGACTTCTTTTTAAACTAAAATCAGACTGCTCTGGTTTTTGTTATTTTTGCCCAGAATTTAGCTGTGTTATGGCAGTTTGGATAGTTTTTAATTCATAATGTTGCAACACATGCTCTGAACAAGACTGTGCTTTGCCACAGTAAAATTTCTTACACCGAGGGTCACTTGGAAAGAAGCAGGGAAATATCGAAGGTGATACATTGGTGGTAGTTTGTTGCCAGTGTTTTGATGTCTTGGTCTATGCTGGTGTTTGCTTTGTTCTGTAATTGGTGTATTAGAAAAGCAAAAATACGTACTGTGCTGTGAATCCAATAGGAACAGTAGAGAAAATGCCACCTGCCTCCCCCAGCCTCCCCCTGGCCCTAGGAGCATAAACAGCTAAATTGGGTGTGCACCTTCTTGTGGGAGTCTAGAAGAAACTTGGGAGTCTGTTACACAGGATTGGTTTCAGTATTTGGAGCTGAACAAGGTACATGTAGACTAACAAAAAGAATGTTCCTTTTGGGAACACCCGTTTTCGTATAGAAGGTAAAGAACACACACAGGATAAATTTTTTAAAATAAAATTCACATTACACTTTTTTTTATAGTGAAGTGGATGAGTTGCAAGTTGAACATGTAACAACCTGAAACGGAAACTGAAGATAGGTAACTCAGTATGACATTCAGCTTTTGATATTTTAATAAAAATAGCAATCTTGCATTTATACTTGAGTGAGGGAAGCAGAGTTGGGTTTTAGTGGCTTGTAGGCATTGAAAACCAGCCTGAGCAGTTAGTCCACATTTATTATATGCTTAAATCAAAATAGCAGCAAATTCCAAATAAATCTAGTGGAGTACGGCTTTCCTTCTTATGACAAGGGATATCAACAGCTGCACCCTTAGCACAGAGTATAACGAAGGTCAAGACCTTTACTGGATTCAGCGGGACCACTATTTTACCTCTAGCACATTTTCTTCCTCTAAATGGAATCTCCAGTTTATTTCTCCTTTTTTTCCTTCCTCAGACACACCAGTAAGTCTCCAGTGGAAACTCCAGCTCACATGATAATTCTTAAATTTCTTTGCTGCTAATCATGCAGTGGGAGGTAATATGAACAACTATTAAACTGCATCTTATACCGATCTTCAGCAGACACCAATAGTGATCTGCTGGACAAGAGGAGACTGGCATATTTTTTCAATACTAGAACTGAAGCTGTTACTTCTAACTTTGAGCCTGCTACTGAATGTAATATTGAAGACACCCTCTCTGTTTCCAAATGTAGTTTTGGATTTCAAAATGGCAACACAGAGGACAGTCTTTTAATGGAAGAAAATAATGCATCTGAGAATGAAAAGATAAATGATGGTTTGCCTAAATATTTCAAAAGCGTGGATTTGAAGTTAAAGCCATAAGCAATAGAAAACAACTGAGGAACTAATATCCAGACATGAAAACAAAATATTTCTCTCTCCTCCCTCCCCCACAATTCATTAGTCTTTACAAAAGGTAGTCTTTTCAAAATCGGATAACAACAAGTTAGGTTTTGATCTGTCCACAGAAGGCTCTGACGCGAAAATGTTCTCTCATCTAGTGGAAAAGGAAGGAATGCAGCATCTAACTATGTTCCAGGAGAAGACCAACACCTCACAGCTTTTCCCCTGATGGTTGTCAGTAATCGACCTTTTTCTTCAAAGTCCACGCATCAGTCAGCCAGGGCTATCTCATTCTCCCTGTCTTCAGACACCTTTTAACCAAGAAAAAATTCCAGCTACTGTAGACATGAGCAGAGCTGTTCAAAATGTGTTTGCGGTGGGACAGGCAGGTGCGTAGTGGGGCACCCACCACTGAGCAGTTCAGCCGCGAGGGACGTTAGAGCCTCACGCGGTGCTCCAGAGAGCTCTGAGATGCCCACAACGTTAAACTCAAACATATGTCCATGAGTAGATCTTCTTCTTGCTCTGTTGCTGAACCAAGCTCTGATTCAGCTGTTGTAGCAACTTCAAAGTTACAGTGACCAAATACAGCTGCCACCTACTCTTTCTATACCGCTGTATATGAACAATACAGGAGCCAACCCTCTTCAGAAAGAGCTCAGTAATGAGTAAGTTTTGTCTTGGCAAAAAGGTAGAATCTCTCTCTTGCTGTGGCAAAGCTGAAATACACCAACACTGAAAAATACTAATTTCTTGAATTCCTACTTGTTGTGAGTAGGTCTCATTCAGCATTGCTGGTTTAGTGTAGTTTGTGAGTTAAGTCAGTGTTTTCTTACTGTTTAGAAGTGATGGGTAATACCTCGTTGGAATTGAATACAACTGTGTTATAAAAAAAAATAAATCCAGTTTCATTCATTTTATATGCTGGGATCTTGAGACATTTTGTAAGACCTCTTTATAAAACTAGCCTGTGCATAACTGTCTTCCAAAGGGCTTATCCTTGCTACAATTACAGGTTTTTTCAAATATTTGTAAAACAGTAATAAAACGTAGCATACAGATTGCTTGTAAATTACAGTTGTATGACTTAGCATAAATACATTGAAACAGTGCAAAAGTGGTGGTATGACTTAGGGTCTCAGAACCACATTCCTACTGCCTAAAACTGGTGTGGGCTGAAAGCTTTTCGGGCTCCAGTGGAATCACTTGTATTTACCTTGGTATAAATAGCTTATAGTATATTTACCTCTGTAAAATAGCTTACTGGTATCTTGACTGTTGCCCAAGACCAAATAATGGGCGGCTTTGTAAATCACATACGTGATTTAAGTAAATACATTTATCCCTCTCTCAGAATGTAGGACTGGAACGTGTTCCTGTGGACTCCTGGATTTTGGAGGATGATGACTCTTCCAAGAAAACCTCCTTAAACTTTTATGAGTAAATTACATACTTGATTTCTTCTTTTTGTCTATGAGAGGGTTGTTTCTATTAAGCATGTATTTCGACTGCATTCATTTGTCTGTGTACAGGAGCTTCCCACACATGAATTGTGCTGGTTTTGTCACTTTAAAATTAATCTGTTGCTTTAGGTATGCAGGTCTTCTGTGAGATGTCTTAAATTGCTCTTACTTGCATATATGCGTAATTTACCACATGGTAAGAGAATTCCTGGATTATTTTTAAAGAAAATTTCTTAAGAACAAAGTGTGTTGACCTAGGCATTATTTGGAATCCTCATGTAAACATAACTGATTTTTTTACTAAGCTTTTCTGACCAGAAATAGATTAATTACTTGCAAATAGGAATGTACTTGGTGTATTAGCTTTAACGAGCTAGCAGAGCAATTTGGGTCAGGTCGTGAAATCACCCATTTCCTATCCTGTCAGAGTGCCTGGACAGCCTGTAAAAGAGGCAGGGAACTCCATGCCTCAATTTGCTCTGCCAGATTTATTTAATTTAAGCCTCCTAGGGGAAGAAAATGGATAGGCATTGCGTGTGTTTCAGATTTAACTTAAAAACTCCCAGAAAGAGTGACTGAACTGCATGATCTTCCTGTGTGTAGCAGACCATTCAAAGGAAGACTGACTGCAGACAGTCCTCTTGTTCAGCCACGGTGAGACACCGTCATTCAGGAGGCTGAAGGGAATGGTGCCTTTACCGGATTCAACCAGCTGGCTTAATCTGTCTGGATATTAAATCTAGACTAAATTTTGTAAAAACATGTATGGAATTCCGTGTGTTACCTTCCCAGATGTCTAGTAGATAGACAAGTAGGCACGGCATGAAGGTCAGCTTGGCTTTAGTCGAGCAGAATTTTGTTCTTTCCCATGGAAAGAATGCAGCCCAAATGTAGGGCTGTTCTATACTGAGTGTCTCATCCAGATAATGTTTTTAGGATGAGCTTTTATTTTAACACAGGAGATAGGTTTGTAGAATGTCTGAGCTTTAGGTGTATTCAGGTAAGATAAAGATCCTTTTATATGTAGCATGTGAAGTTCAGCTTCCTCATTTGAAAACAAGGTTTAGGAGCAGAAAGAATACAGATAAATTCAGAGATTGGCGAGTGTGACAGCTCAAAGCCACTGTCAAGGGTATTTGCAGAAGAAACTCGTTTTTGTCAACAATCATGAATATTACTTCTGCTGCTCCTTCTTGCAATATGTTCAGTGCCATTCTTACTCTTCACTAGAGTTCAGCTCGAACTCAATGAATTGCAGGAAGAATATTCTCCCATTTATTCTAATTGAGGTTTTTTATACATTGAGGGTTTTATACATTGGGTAAGAATTACGGTAAGTGAGGTATGTGACTTAAGAACAGACAAGACAAACGTTTTTATTGCTTTAGAACCAAAACCTCACTCATTGCAAGGAACTTTGCATAAAAATCAATGCAGCTAGTAAATGAACCTTTACAGATAATAGAAAAAAACCCCAAATCATTGCAGTTCTCTCCAATCTATATTCCACAGGTCATGTGGTCTTGCCCCATGCTTGAAGCAGGGCTTAGTTTGCTTGGCATTGCATCTTGTTCAATGCTGACTGCCTCCAAGGATGGAAATTTCACAGCCTGAGTAACCTGTTCAATACATGCTGCTGGCCTCCCATGACATCGCCATAATTCCCAGAAGCCTACAAGGCAAGCTGTTTTCCTCTCCGAGTATTTTCCTTCCGTTGTTATCTGCAGAAGAAGCTGCACGAATCCATTTTTAGACCCTTATACTCCACTCAGAATGCAAGGAATGAAGTGGCTGTATTTCCAGCTTGTGCTATAAAAAACCTTTGCAAGTGGCAGAGTCAAGAGTGACTACGGAACTGTTAGAAAAGTGGATATGCAGAATGTCAAAACCAGACTATTACCATTTCTTCTGCTTAGACAGCGGATGATTTAAGGTGGGTGCCAGTCTTTCAGTCAGTGCAGAAATTCACCTGCATCCTCACGCTAAGAAATTGTACTTCTGCCTAATAATGTGTCTGCTTCTATGGTAAATCTACCTACCCAAAGGGAGAGGTCTATTGTAGCTGCAGGTCTAAAGAGGCCTTCAAAGAATTGTAGAACATGTCAAAGAGGCAGTTTAACTAATAGTCTATGAAAAGATCCTTTCCTATAACAAATACAGGATTAGGTTTTTTGATGATACTGGAAATCAGAGTGCTTTCTTTTCTGAAGAGAAGGATTGGTTTGCCCCTTGTGAATGCAGAGGATTGGTATGGGGCTACGTATTGGGTCTGCACGGCAAGGTCTTAGTAGTGAGGGGACTACAGAGATGGCTTCTGGTAGAAGCTGCTAGAAGCTTCCCCTATGTCTGACAGAGCCAGTGCCAGCTGGCTCCAAGATGGACCTGCCACTGGCCACAGCCGAGGAAATCAGCGATGGTGGTATTATCTCTGGGGTAACATAGTTAAGAAGGGGAGTAAGTTGCTGAACAACAGCAGCCAGAGGAGAGGAGTGGAGTGAGAATATGTGAGAGAAACAACTCTGCAGACACCAAGGTTGGTGAAGGAGGGGGAGGAGGTGCTTTAGGCACCAGAGCAGATTCCTCTGCAGCCCGTAGTGAAGATCATGGTGAGACAGGTTGTCCCCATGCAGCCCATGGAGGTCCATGGTGGAGCCAATATCTGCCTGCAGCCCATGCAGGACCCTGCACCAGAGCAGGTGGTTGCCCAAAGGAGGCTGTGACCCCATAGGAAGTCCACACTGGAGCAGGCTCCTGGCAGGACCTGTAGCCCCATGGAGAGAGGAGCCCATGCTGGAGCAGGTTTGCTGGCAGGACTCGTGAGCCCAGGGGAGACCCACGCTGGAGCAGTCTGTTCCTGAAGGACAGCACCCTATGGAAATGACTCATGCTGGAGCAGTTAGTGAAGAATTGCAGCCCGCGGGAAGGACTCACATTGGAGGAGTTCATGGATAACTGTCTCCCATGGGAGGGACCCCACGCTGGAGCAGGGGAAGCATGTGGGGAGTCCTCCACCTGAGGAGGAAGGTGCAGCAGAGACAACATATGATGAACTGACTGCAACCCCCATTCCCCATCCCCCTGCACCACTTGGGCGGAGGAAGTAGAGAAAATCAGGAGTGAAGTTAAGCCTGGGAAAAGGGGAGGGGTGGGGGGAAGATATTTTAAGATTTGGTTTTTATTTCTCATTATCCTACTCTGACTTTTGATTGGCAATAAATGAAATAAATTTCCCCAAGTCCAGCCTGTTTTGCCCATGACGGTAACGGCAGAGTGATCTCCCTATCCTTATCTCAACCCATGAGCCTTTCATTATATTTTTCTCTCCCTTCTCAGCTGGAGAAGGGAGAGTGATATTGCTGCTTGGGTCCAGCCTGGATTGACCCTCTGCAGGGTACCACAGGCTCCAGATGCTGGCATTCTGTCCTTGCTCTAAGTGGGAACCCTTGGAGAAAGCAGCCTCCCAGAAACACCAGGCACCTTGCACATACAGTGGCTGGCAGGGCAGAAGTCAAGAAAGCACTTCAGTTTTTTCACTCTGGCATGACTGCAGATGCCTTCTTGTGCCCAATAACCTCCTTTACCAACTCCATGTTTCTTTTTAAAGCCATACAGACTTTCTTTCCCTATTATTCTTGGGAGCAACTATTAGTCCCATTCTTTTAATGGGAGTGGGCGCTAGGGTGAGTGGGTACTGTCGTTGTCCTCAGTTACCCCCTCCTAGTTTTTTACAAGAACACAAAGCCACATTTGTTACATTCTAACTTAAAATGTAACAGTTTTGAGAGTGAACCATGAACATTTATAAAATAGAGAGTGACTACGTCAGTATCTACTTTCTGGGTTATGACCTATTTATTTCTACCTGCCCAGAAGTAGCTTTTACATTGTGTGTCATTAACTTAAACTGAACACTGAATCTTTGTAAAGATCGTTCATGTGTTTTCACTATTTTAGGAATAATTAGCTCATACCTACTTTGTAGAAAGATCTGGGCCACAGTCATCAAAACTGGCGTTTATGAGGAAATAATTGAGATGATGAAACATTCAAAAGGTGTATCATGGAAGGAAGGGCCAAGTTTTCATTTAGAGAAAGTAATTATTTGTCACAAGTTTAAATCAAGTTTTAGTTATTTAAGTATTTAAGCTGAACAAAACTAAGACACGAAAGACTAGGAGACTTGTGGTAGTTTTGCTTTTGTACCCACAAAATGCGTATAACGAATATACTTAAGAATCTTAACTTGTGATTTATGTATCAAATTATGAAACAAAAATACACACACCCTCCCACTTCACCATGCTGCTTCTCCCATTTGACTAGCCTCAATTTTTTCTTACAAAGATTGATCTATAAATATATCTGGCTTTCCTTCACTGTAATACAATGTAACCCTTTCATCCCCTAACTCATACAGGCTAGTACCTCCCTGTAAAAGATAAAAAAAGGCATGAGGAAAATCAAAGTGAAATCCACATGAACTCTTTGGTGCTCACAGGGCTTCCAAACTCAGGGGAGAGGCAACTTAACAAAAGACAACAGCTCCATTTTACACATATTCAAGAAGTCTTTTCCCACAGATTCTTTAATACCTCCAATACCTAAGCAGACAACCTCATTCAAAGAACTACCCTTTGGTTTTAGCGTGTTTAAAAACTGTTCATGTATTTAGCAGCTTTGCAGTATGACATTTGTAAACCCAATAGAGGACAGGATGCAAAGTAAGTTTTAAGCATACTTTATTAGCTTCAAGCAATTGCCACTTCCCAACATCCTCCACCCGAGTTACAATTTTACACATACTGTAGAAGACGGTGCTATCTCCAGTAGTATCACAGACCAGTCTGCCTCCTGTGTACAGGTCAATATACACATAAAGGTTCTTCAGAGGTTTAATGCCACTTACCCTATGTATGGAGATAAAGTATTATTAAGACTGTTTTAAAGGAATCATTATATTCTATCAAAAACTCTTAAACAGTTTTTTAATTTTTAAATTATAGTAGTATGCAACAAGGTAATAAAAACACATTCTAACTGCATAAGGCAGGTATCTTGTTTGTTCCGAATGCTTGACAAACCTAAGGACGTTAAACGTGAAGCTCCTTGTCACCATGAGGGAGAAGGAAACAGAAATTAGCACAGTAGATTGAGCCAAACTTTCTGTACATGGGACCCCAGGTGAAGATACAAATTACATCTTCATGTACAGGAGGAAAAGATAAATTATTCTCCCTCTTAGATCAGCTGAGAAATAGTTTAACAAGAAACCTCTGTTGCACAGCTACTCTGTTTGCCACAAGCTGTCAGCCACAGGAATTCAGCTGACTGCAGTGGCACTAGCAGCTACTCTGGGACAGGCATTACCTAAAACTGGAGAGGTTGCTTAACGGTGTCAAAAAGTCCTCAATTCCAGAGGTTTTTGAAGCCAAAACTAAATATTTTCTATTGTTGCCAACAAGTATCAGCTGAAGCCGATGCTGGATGGAGGACTGAAATACATGTGTTTTCAATAATCCCTGTCAGCTAGTCTCTGTAGCAACAATAAAGTTTGATAGATTCAAAATAAATAATAAACCTGCTGAAGTTAAGGAAAAAAGTGCACCATCTGCTTGAATATTTACTAGTTAAGACACATGTATTTTAACCAAATATAATGGCAGATTTTTTCCTAAATTTCATAGGTTTTGTATTGATCATTCTATCATTTTAAGAAAGTTGCATTTAAACCGTAATGCTTATTTACCTACATTAAATCACAATAAAAAAACCTCTTCAACCAGAAATTAAGCAAACACATCTGTGTAACAAATTCTGATACAGTAAGTATGTTTCAGGAATTATCAGTACTGCAGCAGTGTTAATTCTAAACTGGAATGCTGGAAACCAAAAGATTAAGACAGAACTACATGAAGAGTATTTTTCGTATCTTTTATAGGACAGAAACCTTTGTTCATGTCTTCTGGTAGCCATCATCTTCTTTTGAGCTGCACCTACAACACAAAGAACAAGTAAACGAGCAACTTTATGCTTCTCCAGAATAGCTTAAAACAGTTCTGTAGGCATTAAGGGGCATCTTTTCTACTGCTTTTTTTCTGTATCACCAACTCATTTCATTGGTTTATATTCCTATTTTAAGAATAAAGTACAAAGCAACAGAAAGAATAAGCTATTACTACATCTGTGTAAAATTGCCCTCAGAAGTGCTGCCTGTGCTGTAGAAGTGCAAGTTACTTTCTGCAAGCAACTAGTATTTCATTAAACGTGATAGCTAATTTTTTTTTTTTATTATTTCCTGTATGAACAAGATACTTTAATATGTGGAAATAAGGAGAGATTATTTTTTTATTAAGAATTTTACAATATAAATTGAGAAGAGACAGGTTGAAGGTTCCAAATAAGCATACAAAGCCACCCATCTCCTGCTTGTTTTCGTAGTTAGTTCATTACATCTCCTCGGTGGGGTATTCCCCACCAGCAGAATGACTGCTTTGTGTCATTTTTCCATCCTTGAGTGCACTAGAGTGCATTGACTGTTGCCATTATGTACCTAGATGGATACAAAAACCCTTCTTAGTTCAAGGAAGTATAATAAAGTACGTGAAACCAGTGGGGGTTTCACAGCTTTTCAGAATATATTAATAAAAGCGAAAAGATGGACTTCTTAATATTGTCAGAGAGAACATTAAAAGAGCAGTATGGACCTGAAAAGTTTGATTCTGGTTTCCTCACGCTGTATAACCAACTCAAATGTTTCAAGCTGTTCTAACTTGTTGCTAAATGTTTATCTACACATGCTGTCAGAAATAACCTTGTTAGGAAGGTGAAGTTGGTGTCTCAGCAAATCAGACCCATGGAGTAGGCGTTGAGTGGCCTGTGACTCGCTTTCCTTTTTCTCTTTCAGCACCATCAAAAGGAAAAGTGAGAAAAACAGCACAAACATTAGTTAAAGCCTGAATTTAATCCCATGTCCTACAGGAATAATTTCATTACAATGAAAGCAGACAGACATTATCTGTAGGGCTTTTTGCTTTGTTTTTGTTTAAGCAGTGATAATTATATATCTAATTAACATAGCCTATAGCTCTCCCAAAGATCATAACATTTAATAATCCCTTTAATTAAATGATTAATAGGAAATGCAGGGGTGGTTCTTACGAATTACCTGATTTACCATCACTGAAGACAGATTCTTTTAAAAATGGCTACAAATGCCTTGTTCACAAAAGACTTTATTATCTAATGATGCATACTGAAAACATACAGAAATCTGCATGGTCCACTTTACATGCAGCAGAACAATCTTCACTTTACAATAAGTAAGTGTCAACTGTTTTATGCAAGAGACAACACTTTAAAGTCACATTTCTTAAAGAAAAGCTTCATTTACAAAAGAAATAAAAGGTAAAGAAGCAATTACCGCTTTTAAAAAGCAGCTGCTTTGTTCAAGAGTGGAAGGTTTATGCCTGTATTGAAAGACAACATGATCACAAATAATGAAAACAATGAACAAATGAAACACTTTTAGCATAAAGCAGTACACTTTCAAAATGACATACAAATAGTTAAAAATTTCATTATGTTGTCTATTTATCCTTTAGATATAAGGTCTTTCGAATGAGATCCCAACATATGTAATTACTAAATGAAAACTCTTCTGTAAGTATTGGTTCTATGTCATAGTGAATTGTATTTAACAAAATGTATACAAAGTCTATAGCAAGTTGATTAAAAAAAATTAAAGTAATAAGAAACAGTACACTGAAGGCGCTCTATCCATCAAGTGCGCACTCAAAATTTTAAATGTGATGAACAGAACAGAAGTTGTAACTATGCCACGGTTGCAATGCCAGAAAATAAAACAAGATCATTTATCAAACATGCAGGGAATTCTGCCACAATGCTATTGTCTCTCATTTGTCAGTTGTTCCAGTAAAATAACAGCTTAAACACCGGTGATGTTGATGGGTTAGCTTACCTTCAGTGTACTGAAAGTTGTACACAACCTGCTTTAAAAGAGGAGACCATCCCTGCGGGCAGGCTCAAGAAGGAACAGACCCCCTTCGGCACTGACTACACCAAGGGCATGCTGCTGTGGCCTGCACACACACACCTAGGAAAATGTGAATATAAACAGCATTTATGCTGGCCATTTTTTAAAGACAAAAATGAAGCCAAGTCTGCTAAAAACAAATCAACCACCCAGTATTACTGCTCTTTTTTTTTTTTCTTTCTTTTTTTTTTTTTATAACAGATGCTTTTTTCTTTTTATAATATATACGAACTGCAACGATATACATTAGCATTTGTACTTCTGTGCAGTCTTGGCAATTAAAACAGTTCTACAGTGAAAATTTTCACATAAGACACGAAACAGAATTACTCTAACATTTCTAAAAGAAATATCAGCCTTGTTGTTAATTCAAATGTATCATTTCTTCCTCAACTTTGCAGGGGAAATATTTATGTTTATATACATTAATAACTGCTGTGAAATTTCTTCAGTCTTTGTATCTTAATTACTCAAACCCTTTGAACTTCTTCATCTGGTTTAAATTTTTTCCTGGATGAAGGCGTGCTGCAGAGCCTGGTTGATGCTAATCCGTTTAGCTGGGTCTAACATTAGAATCTGGTCCAACAAGTCCTTTAGCTGGTGTACTTTTTTACGCTGGTCTTCAGGGAGTCGTTGGCACCCAATCAAGTCTGCTAACAGGTCCTTGGTTGGATTAATGGTGCTCATAACAGTAACTTTCTCCTACAAATACAAAAACGGCAACCTTGTAGAACAGAAGTAATGCACAAAACCTGTATCCCTTTTACAGAGCTTCAGCAGCAACTTTTCTGCAGGGTTATCTCGTATCTGATCAGCAATGCCCTTTGTCATCATACGGCCTCATAAATCCTCATGCAGGCAAAGGAAAAGAGTGGAAATAACACTGCCAAGCGTAGGCCAGGCTGCATCTTTCACCAACGGCAGGTGCACACGTAAACCTAACATCCCAGTTAACTGAGAACATCAAAATTCCACGTGGAAGGTTCCCATATCTGACCACTAATTCTGTGACTCTTGATAAATGTACTGTGTTAAACTGATACAGAAAGTAATAGTGACCTCCTAAAACATAAGCACATCATACTGAAGTTGGACATACTTCTCTAAAATGAAGACAGAATTTCTTTTATTAGTAATTTAAGGATAGATGATGCAGAGATATCCTGTATACCCACCAAGATTAAACTTGGATTTCTCTTAAACGCATTCCTAAACTGTAGGAAAAATCTCTGTTGCCAGTTTGTAACTATGTATCCTGTCCATACTGCTGCAAAACGACATTATAATAGTTTACAAAATCTTATTTTTAATTAAGATGTCAAGATATGTTTGGAAGACCATAATAGTAGGAAAGCTTGGAAAAAAGTAACAGGTTAGCTGATACATTAAGGACTTACCCTTTCTGTCACTTTATCTACTTCTATATACATAAAGTTGAGATTTTGATCAAAGTGCTGATCTTTGAACACACCTTTTCGAATCATCTGGAAAACGAGGGAGAGGCAAGAGTTTCAGGGAAGTTCTCTGTGTCTTACAAATTCAACAATTAGCATCAATGTCTACTAACTTATTGCAACATGAATAATTTAATACTAATGAAAAATATATCAAAAGGACAGTAAGAAATATCTAAATTGAATAAAAAAATACAGTTCAAATCAGTCGAAAAAGGACACAGTATCTTCCATTGACTTACGTATTTTTTTTCAGGTCAGTGCTTAGAAGGTTTCTGCTTTCACTTTATACTTAGTCTATGAAAAAGAAGCTGTACACTTTCACTTCATAAGATTTTTAAATCAATATTAATTATACAGTCAGAGAGATGTCTGATATTTACTTGCTGTTAAGAGAAGATGTATATCATAAGAAACAATTCAGGGAGAAAAAAAAAGTATGTTCTACTGTTCATTACAGCAGTTTCAGATATTAATTAAAAATCATATACTTTTCTTTCTTACCTTGTTTGGCATCTTTCCTTTGAGATCCATGGCTAGTTTCAACATATGGTTATTGGTTTTGCCAGGAAAGAGTATTTTTCCTGTATAAAGTTCATATAATGTGCAGCCTACAGACCACATATCTATACCATAGTCATAGATTTTTCCTATAACTGAAAACAGAGCAATTCCAGTTAATTCCATAAAGGCAGCCTTAAAAGATACAATATCACAAAACCAGACAGACAAAAAAATTCTGATTTGTAAACTATATTGGTGCTCCTCCTCTTAGGAATAAGAAATCACTATAAAAAAAGGATGCAAACCTTTTAACTTTTACAGGATCCCTACTTTAGATAGGGAGATTTTTACCTAACACCCAGCATGAATTAACTTAGTAAAAAACAAGGTCAGAACAATACCTCTAAATTAAAACATAACTATAACCAATCAGAAAGACTTCTCCCTGTCCTCACTGAGCTGACCACCACCATACATGAAGAGTCACACAAGCATGCTTTCAAAGTCTGAATTTTTGACTGTCATCACATTTCCAGAGTGATGTTTTGCTAAGACCAAACAGTAAATTCAAGTCAAATTCTCATTTGCTAGTACTGGTATATCCTGCTACTGCTTATGATACGTGTAGTCCATCCAAATGTACTTACTAATTTCTGGAGCTCGATAAAATCTACTAACTAGATACGGTGTGATGTCATTATCTGCAACATGCGAAGCTGATCCAAAATCACAAAGCTTTAATATTGTTTTAGACTCGTTCACCTGAAAGTTAAACATAAATATCCATTAGCACTATTTGTAGAGACAATTACCAATAGCACTGTGAAAGTAACAATAAATTTAAGTCAGAGATAGGAAAAACATTCAGCCTTTAAAGTGGAAGTTCTTCCCACATTTCCATATTCCTTTCTGTATTCTAAGGAAACTGTAAAGCCTTATTAAAAGTGACAGTTAATGTCTTCAGATCCTAGGAAATACAAAAAAGGTCAGTTTCATGTACTTCTCCCTTACTAAAATATCCTTGGTGGACCTGGATTTCATTCCAGATACTGAAATTGTATCAGTTTAGACTTCCAGCTCTAGTATCCAGAGTACCACTCATAAACCAGCATATTATTCACATATCTCACACTTACATAGATTTTATTGCTGTGATGGCAAAAAGCAAACATTTTAAATAAAGTAAAAATCTGACTTCTTCACAGGGATGACCACCAAGAAAACCAAAGGAAACATGTTTGAGTCCTCTGATGTAGCTCTCACGCTCTGCTAACCAGAATGTTTAATGGAAACAGAAAAGAAAAAATAAAGGCATTAAGGACTTTTCCCCATGATCTCATGCACATAAACAAATTCTCCATCCAGACTCAAACAAACTACTTCTATTTTGCAGAAAGCAAGAACATTTTTCAACTATTCATGGAACAAGTCCCAACATTTCTCCTAAGAAAGGATACCACCTTACTTTGGAAGATATGCTTTCTAGAAAGATACAAGTGGATGCACATTTGTTTGAGAAAGACTGTACTAAATAAAAAGATTTTATTTAGATGCTGTATTATATTTCCTACGTACCATTTACAGCACGACAGCATTTTATATCAAAACATGAACCCTTAACATTTTCAGTTAAAATAAATTTTGACTCCAGCTAAATTAACAGAATGATACTAATTTCAAATAATTGATTTTACACAATAGACTGTGAAAAGTAAGTTTCAATTATTTATTACTTACCAAAATATTATCTGGTTTAATATCTGCGTGTAGGATATTGCATCTTTTAAGAAGCTTTAAAGCCAGGAACAACTGCTGGCTGTAGGAACGCACAGCTTTAATATGGAGTCCAACATCTTTCCCATACTTCTTCAACACCTCTCGTAAATTCATACTATTTAAACACAGAAAGGGAGAGAGAAAGAATAGAAAAGAGCTTAACAAAGAAAAATATAGTGGCCTCCTAAACTGTTAGACAAACTTAAAGAAACCAGTTAGCTTTAGACATTTTTGGAGAAAAGCAACGTTCAACTTAACATACATACCGCTCTGTTAGCTACAGCAATGAAACAAAAATGCTGGTCAATCAGACCTATCCTGTACTGTACAATTACTTACTAGACTGGACTGACTTATTTCAGGACACATTTTTAATCAAGCTTAAACTGAAAGGATTTATTTGCACATGAACAGCATTTTCTCAACAACTGTACTGCCCTAGCACTCGTTTTCTGAAGAAATAAATAAAAAAGGAAGCATGCAAAAGATGAGGTGATTTTTTTTGTCTTAAACAACAGACAAAAAGACCACAATTTCAGGACAAAAACATCATTGGGTATAAATAATGTACAAGTGCGTCATAAAAAAATAGTGCAGCACAAGAAAATAATTTGTTGTATGGCTTATTAATGAAAATATAATAGTAATTTCATAAAAGTTGCTTTGCTTCAGCATGTAACTTATCTTCACCTCAAATACAGCAAAAATTAAAATATGACATACACAGGAAACTTAGGATATGAAAACCTGAAGTCTCTAAGCAGGAATGGGAACTCAGGCAATGATTGTATATCCAGATCTATCATAAAAAACAGTCTCTACAATCAACCTGTCAAAAGAGCCCAGTTAGTTAAAGGAAATAGTGAGTTAAAGGAAAAAGTGAGCACGCAAAGCACTAACAATTTATTTCCTTAGACTGTTATATATGTACTCTTTATAGAATATATAGCATTTGCTGAACTTCTCTGGGAATGCACTCTTAATCCAAACCCATAAAATAAAGAATTATGAAAACTAATAAAAATTCTGACACACACACACAAATCATTAAGAGCAGCACTGATGAGATGACCCATCCTTAATAATACATTATTTTATTTCAAATATTGTCCAAAGTTCACAATGATGCTTTAAGTAAATCAGAAATAGTTCAGTATTCTGTGGATTTGTGCCTCCAGAAAAAATATATATACCTTTTTTTAAAAAAAAATAAATAAAAAGTTCCTTGCATTCTTGAATCTTGGCAATAGAACAAGGTATCAAAACAATAGCCAAGAACAAAAAGGTAAAGATCACTCCGAAGTATGTTACTTCTTACAGAGAACCCCAAACATTTGTCATCTTACCTGAGTGGCTCAAATACCAGACAGAGATGTTGTTTGTGGTAGAAATGCCTGAACAATCGTAGACAATGAAACTTGTCATCAGGATCTGCATCATTGAGCTTCTTCAAAAATTCCAGTTCTTTCAGGCCAGTTTTTTGCCTGAAAACAAAGAAATATGATTAGAAAACAAAATCAGTGAAATTCTAATACCTTTTTTAGATCTAGCCATTCACTTGCATGGTTACAGTTACAGGAAATTAGAAGTGTCTTGTCATTACTTAAGGTACCACTGATTAAAAAAAAAAAAAAAATAAAAATCACAACAGTGGTTTGCTGTCAGTGTCTACACATTGGGTTAGTTTATTTAATTCTTTAACCTTCACTGTGCCTTTGTAACCTACTTATCCTTTCCTCCTCCCTCCTGGTTGCATGTAAAGCTAAAATTAGATTTCCTCCTGTAATACAACACTCTAGTTTCAAACAGCACTCACTTGAGAAGCTTACTTTTTAAAAAAAGTACTTAACCACGTACATTATTAAAAAAGTTTTAAGCTAAAATGACTGTAGAGTCATGTACACACCCAAACTGATTATCTATACAACATAAACTGAAATACCTTACAAACGCCCCCTCTTTTCAGACTTTTCTAGATACCTATTCATATAACTCAAAATGATCCATGATCCAGTTATACACACAGCAAGACAACTTTGAAAACTTCCAAGGTAAAACGCATGGAAAAGATTTTCATTTAAGTTGTCTTTAATGGAAGAAGACTAATGCACGACCGTAGAAATATTGCAGCAGATACTGAAAATGAATATTATAGACAAGTCCTCACATAACAGTTTAATAGATCATACTTGTTAATGTTCACTCATTCTGAAAGACCTAAATACAAAAATAATTAAAGTACAGATTTTTTTTTTCTAAGTTGCAGATGATCAATTAGGACGTAACCCATAGCCTGCCAAATCAATTCGGTCCATCAAGATTTTTTTTTTTTTTTTTTTTTTTTTTTTTACAGTCTGTGACTCCCATCTCAAAAAATTTAGGGCTAGGCAGGCCTCATAATTAACTGTAACATTGTTTCTTGCTACCACTGTTCCCTGCAGTTCTGCAAATGAGAAAGTTCCTGATGAAAATGCAAGTACCCTTCTCCTGTGATAGCTGTAAAGAAGCGTGGATACACAGTCCTCAAGCGCTTCCCATTATCTGGCTCATATTAGCAGAAAAGGCAGGAATCACAGCTGTGATCTGTTACTTCACTTGAAACAAAGGGAGACTCAAATCACATCATGAAAAACTTCCAACTGTTACATGTACTTCATTATTACTAAACAAAAATGTTACTTACATAAGTTCATTGTTCCTGATGATTTTAACCGCTACTTCTTGGTTTGCTCTTGCCATGTCCCTGGCTCGCACTACGTTACTGAAGACTCCCTGACCAGTGTAACCATAGACATTGTAACGTTTATCTAGAACTTCACCTATATTAACACCTGAAGGATAAAATCAAGCAATTTAAAGAGTTATGAGTGACACACATAATGAAACTTCTTATGAAAAATAAACACAATAAATGGTATAATCACTGAATTTCATAGCGTACAATGTTTTATATCACCTAGCTTTGTGGAAATTATGGGGAACAAACTGATTCTGTAAGTCTGGAGTCTTTTCATAACTGAGGTTAAAATCTGCATGCTTATTTCATCCCTTACATTACACACTCAGTGAAGGCACTGCAGTACATCTACATTAGAATAACATTTCAGTACTTTTTACACAAGGATCTTTTCCATTCAGCACCCTCATTCTAGCTGTCCTTGCAAATCAACAAATAAAACTTACGGTAATAGCCTTCTGCATCAGTCCAGTTATCCCTGAGATTCGGGTTTTCTTTGAAGTCTTTTCCAAACCCAGCAGCCCGTAGACGAGCACTCTGAAATAAAAAGAAAAGTAACAGCTTTGTTTCTGCATTCTGTGTTTTCCCTTGATGTTTATTTACCAAAATCCCTTTTTCCTACCGAAACACTGTTCCTCTCCACAGTACAAACACACTTATCTTGTAGGAGAGAGAAACTACTGAACACAAAATGCTATTTACATACCAGTATCTAAAGACTGATGCAAGGAAAGAGAATGGGAACTACCAACAGAACTATTATTAATCATAAATGGGCAAAGTTTCAATTAATATCCACAAGAAATTTATACGAGTCATGTTAGAATGCACATTTTGGACCATCTGAATAAGACTTTTTAACTTACAGTATATTTGTAGTAATGAAGTTTAGCAGTTTGTGGGGAAAATGCAACTGTTTAAGCCTTGAATTTCTGTTCATTCAATGTTACTTCACAGACTTCATACTATTACACTTACGATCATAAAATTACTACAATTGCTGCTGACATCCCTTAACAGATTTGGCAATTTATTGCCACAAATTCAAATCCACGAGTAGTAAAGAATATCTTCAATTGAACAAGTTTCCGGAAGGGGGAACTACTCACTTACAAGCCATTTAAATCCCTATTTGTAATTTTCAAATTTTTAAAAGCACATCCTCCACACTGTCCTTCAAGTACTTATCCTTTTCCAGGTCAAAGGGAGTTTTGATTTTTTAAATTTTATTATTATTACCCATGCTACTAGAGTGACAACATGGTAGCCTTTTGTCACCACTAATAGATTATGTCTGCCATAAACGAAAATTAAATGGAAAATTTCTAAGTTAAGAAGAAAATTATTGTCTTAACTTATTTCTCAGCGTTGTGCATCAGCAACAATGAGGTAGAAAAGCTGCTGGAATAGTGCAAAAGTAAAAGCAAGAAATACATCTCTTCATCCAAAAAACCCCCACCAAACAAACCATCATACTACTCCACCACAGCACCATTAGCTAATTAAAATACAGACACTTTTTAATTAACCATACATGAACCTCTAAAAAAAGCACATATTTAGAACAGTGCAGCATGGTAACATTAACATAAAGCACAACTTTAAGTTGTTACTGTGTGCCCTTTTAGGTCCTATTCAAAAACCAGGCGAATTCTCTAACTGATTACACTGGTAAAACTCCCCCTAATTTTAGCAGGTTTTCTTTCACTGAAATATTAGTTAAGAACTACTTTGTCTGCCTTGGCTGATCAAAAGATTCAGAACATACTATCCACTCAGTTATGCATGCTTTTACAAATCAAAGGTCCCACAAACCTCAAGTGACAGTAACTCTCTAACAAAAACAAAGTGAAAAAAAAACCCCAAACCAACATACATTTCATCTCCAAGAAATTACCTACATCAAAGTATGCAGCGAACATATCATCTGATTCTGTGAACATATCAGGAGCTAGCAGTTTCTTCTGAGCTGAACCTTAAAATGAAATTTAGATTACTCAACATGAAAAAGATGACAAACCAGTAACCCTGTTACCAGTATAATTCATGACTTGGTATCTTTACAATATAATCTAAGATCAGTATGTTGGCAAAGAGGTAGCTCTACTAATGTTTCTAGCAAATACCATTTTACATTCTAGAAATACAAAACTCAGACTGGATTAGTTCTTCAAAGCACTCAAAAAATTTACACCTCCTTGAAAAATTAAGTATAATAGCTTTCAAATCACACAGCAGAAAGAAAAAGTACATACTTACATGATCCCTAAAGATAATGACTCTCTATGTATATATGTATAAAAAGAAATATAAAATGACTGTGTGTATATATAAAAAAAATACGGACATGTTTTCAATATACAAGTTCTGGCTTTTCTGCTAATCACAAGGTGTTTTACTAAAAATCAAAACCGTAAAGCCCAGAAGTTATTTCTTTAGAAAATGTTTTCTTCAATCCTGTCAAAAAGGACTTCGTGTGCAGCTTTTAGTCAAAGACAATGTTAACTATTATGTTTAAGAGAAACATTTTTAATGTGGGCAAGATTACCCCTTTCTCACCTTTTAATCATCTTTAAAGTGCCAAAGACATTTTACTTGGTTGATAAGATAAAAGCAAAGAAATATAAATCAAGTATATGTTAGTGAAAGCAAGTAAACTTCAAACTAGTTCATAACACACATTATGATAGCATGCCTTCATGACCACAGTAAATGTCCCTTTAGGCTATTAAGGAATGGAGAAAAATAAACAGTTAACCTCAGATTCTTCAGGTCTCACTATGCATATAGCCAACCACTTTCATCCAAAACAACTAGACTGAAATCTTCTGACAGCATCAAAAACTCTCATCTATCACGCTGACACCATTGTTTCAAGGTATAGATCTGTCACCTGACACTATGGGGAGACAGATTACACCTTTGTCTCAAGATATAGACCCTTCCAGCAACTTCCTCAAATTTTCTTTTTAGTTCCAGTTACACTTGCACTGGGCTACAGTGAGCTATTAATTAGTGTCTTCGCAACTTACTATCCTGCCTCTCTATGAGGTCAGGATATAAATAAAAAATGGCTTTTAAAAAAAAAAGGTTATCCACCACTTCCATCTGTTGTTATAGCCACCTCCAACCCAGAATCCTACCAATATATGAAAACTTCCAGATTTGAGTGTAACTCATCTGTTTTTAAACACATCCCTTTTTCATATCTTAAAAATGTCTACATAGTTAACTGTTATATTTTCATATACTTTAGTGGACAAAATTAGAAAGCACCACATGCCTCTGACAAAAAAGGAAAAAGATATTATCTGTTACACATAAGAAGACTAAGTCTAAACTTTTTCTATGCAAATAAGGAAAAGTGCATAAGACAGTTCTTTCCACCTACATTCCAGGAGAACAGTCTGAAAACATACTGCTCAAGGGAACAAACTACAGAGCAGTACACTAGTCCCGAAGAGATGCAGCTTTATTACTTGAAGGAGAATCATCCACTAGAACACAGCATATTTAGCCCTGAAGGATACATCTAGCGCATGACATGAAACACAAACTAACTGTCCAACCATTTCCTGAGGGGTTGGGCAGGTTTCCCAGCCCTTGTTAATTGCTGTTGCAATTAAACTGTAAAGAGAAACTGAAGTAGTTGAAACTAGCTCAAGTATGTCCACACAGCAACTAGTTACATCTTTTCACTACTTGGAAGATGTATCATAATCCACTTTCAGAAGACCAAAAAAAAAAAACCAAACAAAAAGCAGATTTTCAATATTACAGGGTGCACTGCAAAATGCTCTATGTTCCCTTTGCCGCAGCAAGCACACAGCAGGTTTTATAGCAAGATGTATTTCATTTCAGGATTGTACAACAGACTACGTGCAGGGAGGAAGAGGACTTCAGCAAGAAGTCATGCTTCGAAAATGGACTTACTAGCAATGACTCTCAAAAGCCTTGATCATTCTAAGTTACTACAGACTCACTTATATTCTAACACGGTGGCTTTGACCAAAAAAAGGGACAAAAGGGGCATGGTTTCCAACCCACCCCAAAATAAAGACTAGGACTATATTAATCATAGAATCGTTTAGGTTGGAAAAGACCTTTAAGATCATCCAGTCCAACCACTGACCCTACTCTACCAGGTCTGCCACTAAACCATGTCTCTAAGCACCATATCTACACCACTTTTAAACACATCTAGGGATGGTGACTCAACCACCTCCCTGGGCAGCCTGGTCCAATGTTTGATAACTCTTTCAGTGAAAAATTTTTTCCCAATGTCCAGCCTAAACCTCCCTTGGTGCCACTTGAACCCATTTCCTCTTGTCCTGTCGCTAGTTACTTGGGAGAAGAGATCAGCTCCCATCTCACTACCACCTCCTTTCAGGTAGTTGTAGAGAGCAATAAGGTCTCCCCTCAACCTTCTCTTCTCCAGACTAAACAATCCTAATTCCTTCAGCCGTTCCTCATAAGACATGTTCTCCAGACCCCTCACCAGCTTTGTTGCCCTTCTCTGGACACGCTCCAGCACCTCAATGTCCCTGCTATACTGTGGCGCCCAAAACTGAACACAGTACTCAAGCTGCGGCCTCACCAGCGCTGAGTACAGGGGCACAATCACTTTCCTAAGCTTCTAAGCTTCCCTAATCACTTCTTAACCTTCTAAGAAAACAAAATGCATGAATGAAGAGAAAAAGTTGGAAGTTAAAAAGGATGATTCTTAACTATAAAGACAGACATCATTATTTGCTCTTCCAAATTTACAGCATGAATTGTGTTAAGAGTTATTAGAAATACAGAGCATGTTCCATTCGTATCAAACTCCTTAACAAGCAAGCTTTATTTTAATGTTATGTTTTCAAGTACCGTAATACTCATGGAAACATTCTCAAATTCTGTCTAAAAAGTCAATCTACTTCCAAGTCTGGAAGTATATAAGGAAACCAAGCAAAATGTCTCTTTTAAAGTGCTCTGCTTAAGAGTTGAGCTTTCATAAATTGCACTATACAGCGAGATTTCTGATTCTTACCATTGTTCTGTTCAACCGTCATGAGGTTGTGCTTGGCTTTTACTGATGCCTCAAATGTGTCCACATTTTCCCGTTCATACTCTTTAACATCAGCAGCTACTCTTTCTAGGATGTCGTCTGGCGAATTTGAGCGACTACGTGTACTACTTTGAGGACTGCTTGGTTCAGATGGTACAGATATATTACTGTCTTCCGTCTGGCCTTTGTATTTCTAGAAAGAAATTTAATTATTAATCTCACCTTCACAGCCTATCACAATATATAAACATTTTTATATTCAGTCTTTCAATGGTTTGTGCTAAACCTTAATCTTTCCTTTCATAATCACCTACATCTCTAATGGCAACAGGTTATTTGCAGAATACTGCTTTTGAAAACTCATTTTGGTACAATGCACCACAGCCCAGACCATAAAAGACTGAAAAAATCATGTGTGTCCTTTAGGCTTTTACATTTCTGCAAAAAGCTATTTTCATTGAAGATTAACTATTTTGTTGTCTGTGACAAAATGTCAGTACCAACAGATTTATTACTAAACCATTCTGGCACACAGGTAGTGAAATACAGTCTTTAAGGAAAAATTAATGATCTTGTATCTTACATACTAGAATCTTTTCCATTTTTATTAGTGTTACGGTACAAAAAAGTAGTTTTTAGATTCAGGTTTTTTATTTGAATTGGAAATCCTGTTCATTCATTCACTCTTGTTGAAAAACTTCAGATGCCTTAAGAAAGTTCAAGACAACATCTTTACAAATTACTTCTTTTAACTCAAGTAGTATGAAATTATACAAATGTCACTTCCTCTCCCAAAAGTTAAAAATCAAACTGAATAAATGCTGATACCACTCAGTTATCAAGGTTGAACTATTCAGTAATACAAGCAGAGGTTCCCCATTTAGGGAATGAAGCTCTGGAAATTTCTTTCCTGCATGGACCACTAACAGGTGTAACCAGCCTTTGAAAATAATATACTTTCTATGGTTTTGCTCAGTCATAGTTCTGAAGGACTTTCCACTGGGCCTTGCATAAAAGTCAAAGGACGAAAAATATTTTTAGTGCTGCTTATTTTAAGCAGCATAAAACCCAGTGTTTTTATAACTAAATATTAAGTAAATATGCTATAGCATTTTGCTTACTATGTTCTAACTGTGTGCCAAATCCCAACTTTAAGAAAAGACATCCAACTTGTGCTGTACAATTACATCCTCTTTGGCCACAGCTCCCTTTCAGGGGTCTCAATCACATACTACCTGTCACTACTGTCACTTTTTCACCAGGAATAAGAAGTTCATGGGAACTCATGTGTAATTGAATACATTATCTACTTTCATGAAGAGGGAACCCACCTCAGTGGCTTTATAAAGTTTTGGAAATGGACAAGGACAACTTCTACTTGAAACAAACTGACCAGTTAGGTTAACTGATATGTAACTTAACGCTATGTTGACATTATGATACCAATGATACAGCTACAAAGAAAACCTACAGATTAAGATAACTGAAGAACATTTTTAATATGTCATAGGACTGTCAGAGAACATTTCACCGTAACACAAAAATGCCTCACAGAAGAGTTGTTTCAGTCTTAAAAGCAATGCTGTTGCAATAGAAGTGTAAAGTTTAACTGAGGCTAACATTTGCAATAAATTAATTGCAATGAAATACAGTAACTACTATCGTAATGTAGTATTAGGCTAAGATCCTTCCTTTATCACATTTTATACTAAAAGCCTGAAATTAGCTTCCGTAACCCATGACATAATATAACTGTGTACCTGAACAATGGCTTGTCGCTGTAGTCTCCTTTGTCTTATCTCTGCTTCTTCATCCTCTTCTTCCAAATCAAAGTCTTCAAGACTGTAAAAATAAAATTACTTTTTATATAACATCATAAACGTAAGATTATCTGCTGAATTTTACCATCTTTGATGTAGATAGCGCACAATATATTAAATAATAGCTGTTCAACTGACTCAGAAAGCAAAGGTGTATTAAATCCCAGTGCATATATTTACATTTCCTTACAGAGAAAATTTATCTTTTGGTATTTCATTGGGACTTTTGAGTATTTCACTTTTAACTGCAAAAAATTAACAGTAACTGCTTCTAAACAAAAAAACTCCTTGTTCGTTTTCATTCCAGCATTAGTCTTCCTCGATAATTTGATTAAGAATGCATACTCTTGTGCAACTGGATTAAGTAGATATTTAGCAAATACAAAAACAATTAATCCTTTCAACTGTTACAGTTTTTCAGACCAAATATTTTCACAAGATACTGATCAAGTTGACTTTAGAAACTAAACAACATATCATCCCCTCAGGTCTGCCTGCTAGCCTACAGGTCTTGATATTTCTTGCATACTCCAAAGTTTTCAAGATCATCCCAACAGTAATTTGACAAGATCACAAGTACTAAAAAACAATTAAGGTTTTAAACGACAACCTGAAAACTACACCATGAAGATAAATGTCAGTTCATTCTCTGTATCAGCAGATCTGTATTTTTAGATAATCAGCACAAGTTAGAAATTAATTCTTACTTTTCATCTGATGAAGACTCCTGTTCAGCTTTCATACCCTCGGAAAGACTACCTTTAAATTTGTCTTCTTTAACTTTGCTTCTGCTCCTACGTCTATGGCCACCACGTGACCTGGACCTCCTTCGAAGGCGAGATCTACTTCTTCGGCCTCTATCCCTGGTAACAATAAGAGGGGTTTGGATTTTGGGGTTCTGGTTTGGTTTTTTTGAAGAAAAGGAGGAAAACCTATTCATAAAACATAAAGGTACATAATGACTCCAAGTAATAAAACAAATGAATTCACAGGGGACAAAATGAATTAAACTACGCTAACACATATAAATGTGGACAAAAAAACGGATTGCCTTTTTACACGTAAGATAGCAATCTTTATTCTTTTAGCAATATTTTACAAAACACATTAAAAAAATGCAGTGTGTTTTTACCTCCTCCGAGGAGATCTACTCCGCCTTCTTGGAGATCGGCTACGTCGAAGGGGTGAACGAGACCTCCTTCTAATGGGGGACCGAGACCTTCTTCTGGATGGGGACCATCTACTGGGTGGGCTAATATCTTTTGATCTTTCACGTCTAGACAAAATATCATCTCTGGTCCGCGTTCTTAAAAGAGAGAAAGAGAATGGTAGTAAAATCAGGAGCAAGCTGAAAATAAAAATCACGATTCCCTCTAAAAGCTCACTTTAAAAATCCTACTGCAGGTGAGGGACCACCAGATCGGCTTCTGAGGGAGGGATGGATAAGTATGATGCAGAGCTGGCTGCCCTTCTTGCATGTGCCTGCCCACCCTGGGAAATGTGCTCATACACAGGTCTAGTTCAGGACAACTCTGAGAACAGAACTTCTTAATTACTACCACAAAGCTAAGAGAGGTTTTAAAACAAAGCTTGTGTTTAAGTCCTACATAAATAGCAGCCTGTTTTAACGTTTATCAGAAACGTTATTTAAACAGTAAATTAAACCCCAAAACTACTTCTTGAGAATTTTCTTAGCAACTTTACAACACAGTATTGAAATTTAGGACCATGCTACTCCACAGCAATGACTTTAATGTCTGTTTCAATTTGGGCACTAGAATTGGACAGCTTCAGTGTTTCACACATTCTATTACAGCAGCTGGAAACTAAAACTCTTAATTACCATGTAAACTAACCCTTCTCAAATTGAAAAATAATTCAAGTTTGACACTATATACTGTTCAAAATTTGCTCATTCTTGTCTATACAGATTCACAATTATTCAAGAAAGAAAATCCTTGATGGAACAATTACATTAAAAAGCTTAATTGTATTCCACAACAGCAAGACTTCAATTAAAAATTGGAAAAGATAGAAGTTAAAAATATTTAACAACTATTCTAATGACACTGCAACAGAAATCTGTAGAAAATATTTCCACACCACTGTTCAAAGAAAACGTTGCTACTTCTTTTTTTTTTTTTTTTCCTCCTTGCCTTTTTTTTTTTTCTAAAATCAAATTGGGATAAGTTATTTCAGGTGTTATCTCTCATCAATGAACAAAATCTCTTGGGTCTGAAAGATTAACTCCACCCATTCTATAATGGTTTTTTGTTTAAGACTGTTACATCAGCTTCAGTTATGTTAGCTACGTATAATGACCAGGCATACAGAACTGATGCAACATAGTAAACAGTGAGACAGAGGGAAAATTTATGCTCATGCAGAACTACTGGCAGTTTCTACAACAAATTACTGGAGACTCAAATGATGGAGCAGGCTGATCCCTTTAACCCATTTAATTTACATTATGTTCTTGTGAACAATATTACAGAAAAAGTCACAGGACGAACTGACAGTTCCAGGTTTACTGGCTAACAAAGTGGTTGTACTGCCAAAAGCCAATCAAAGTAACTGTAAAAAAATTAAAATCAATTCAGGGATCACAGGTATGAGATAAAAGGTAGAAGCTGATTAGGAATTCATAGTAATGTCATATAACGAGTAACTTCAGTCAAAGACCTGAGAAGTGTCTTACATGATTAGAACGCTGGTAACAAACATGAAAAATAAAACTACTGGGAATTTTTGGTTAAAACTGTCATTAAAGCTCCTGAAATTCTCTGGCAGCCTGAGCAATTACAGGTAGTTAAAACTCCAACATAGTTGAAGTTAGCTGAGGATGTCCCACAAATAAAGATTATTCCTGCTGATTTGCAAACACGTCCAGCAAAAAAATATTTCTTAGTAGTCCCCCACTCACATGCTGCTCCCCACACTGTTACAGAAGTCTGAATTTGATAGCAAAATTCTAGACATGTGCATCACTTGAAATAGCGTCTAGACAACTACATCAAACTGTCTGCAATGCAAGCTGTCATGAGAAATGAAAACTGAAAGACACAAAATGCTATGGAAGAAAAGACAAATACTATGTCAAAGAAATGTAGCGGTTGCATCGATACATTCCTGATTCACCAGGCAGCAGTCAGATAAACTGCTAGCATTTACAATACTTGCTTACTCTGGTAACACCACTGGAGCCATCCTCCAAAGTACCTGCCAAGCAGTAGTACAGACAAATAAGTTGATAATGCGCCTGTAGAAGACACCCCATATGTGAAACCAGAGTAACCTTCAGTGATGCAGGCAGAAAGACTTTCACATTTATTAGGTGCTTATATACTGAGCTAGATCTTTGTCGTTCCAATACCCAGTTTTAAATTCATACTTCTTTGCTCTTAATTCTCAGACTGGGTGAAGCTAAACCCCGTGACAAAAGATTTTAAATTATTCATTATCCAAAAATAACGCTGAACTCTTCTGCCTGTTGAACTTCTTACATTTAATGAATTAACTTCCAAAAACGTATAAACTTATATTGTTCTCTGCTTGGGAACTTACCATCCAGGCTCTATGAGGTTCAAAGAAGGATATGTTAGTAATTACTTTCTCACGGTTTATGTTAAATTTCAAGGTAACTGCTTTCATAGGCTAAGTTGTCTTTCTAAAAAATACCAAGACTAAAAATACATTAAAAATATTTCAGTCTTTCTCCTTTACGTGTATGCAAAACATGCTAATAATATACAACAGACCAATAATGAAGCAACACTACCATACCTCTAGCAATCAGAAACAAAATATTTTGGAAAAAAAATAACTGTGAGAAGGACATCTTGATATAAAAGATTTCCTTACATTCACACATGCCGACTCTATCTTTAGGGGTCTTTTTCTGAGAGCAGAAAAGGGGTTAATTACCCACTTTTAGCCAACACTGATATGTAAGAGTGGAGGGGACTCACTCCACAGAAATTCCTGAAAGCAACAGAACAATTAACTAAGAAACAAAGTAGAAGCCAAATTCTGAATCCAACTGAGAGACAAAAAGGAGAACCTGAGCTACAAGACTTGTTCTCAGCAATGGAGTGAGCAGCACTTTAACAACTAAACCTGAATTTGCATGTCTGACAGCTGGGGGGAGCATTTTTTAAAAACTGAATACATACAAAGTAAGCTCATAATATAACGCACAATCAATTTTTTTAATAGCTATTTTCAGAATAAAACAAACAGATAAACACCAAACAAGATAGTTCATCCTGTAATGCATTTTTGCGATGGTTCATGACATCTTTAAGTTACCTGGGAGAAGAAAGACGCCTCCTTTCTGATTCTCTTCTTTTCCTTTCTGCAGACCTACTCCTCACTCTTCTAACCGGAGACCGGGTTCGAGATGGGGATTTACTCTGTTTAGATCTACGGTCATTGAAGAGAGGGGATCTGCTTCTTCTTGACTTTTCACGTTGTTTAGGAGATAAGCTTCTTCCTTTTGGGCTGCGGCCAGGTCGTCTAGGGGACCTGTTTTCTTTCCCTGAAGAAGCATCTTTAGAAGGAGATTTAATTGGCTTTTTTTCTTTGTCAGTCTCTGATCTCCTAGGTTTTCTGTCTTTGGACCGTGATCTTCTATCTTTGGATCTGCTTCTTAGTTCTGTTGGAGATTTAGATTTTCTGCCACGATCTCTACTTTTGTTTTCATTTACAACTGGAGACTTTCTGCGATCTCTTGATTTACTTTTATCATCAGCCTTATTTCTATCCTCTGGGGGAGATTTAGACTTTCTGTTTTTCTCCTGAGATCGCCTTTTAAGCATCGGAGACCTGGATTTCCTTGTCTGATCTTGAGACTTACTTCTCTTATAAGGGCTTTTGGATTTCCTCCTCTCTTTTGACTTGCTTCTAGCTGTCTTCTCTTTGATTCCATCAACTCCTACCTTGCCTTTCTTTTTGTCAGATCTGTGCCTAGTCCTTTCTTTTGATTCACTCTTACTTCCTTTCTTGGAACTAGTTTTATTGTCCACAGGTTCTAACTTCCCCTTAGTGTTCGACTTAGCTGTAGGTCTCGTTCCATTTCGCACTTTTTCATTAATCTCCCCCTCTTCTTCAGATCCTGACTCATAACCTTGTAATATTAATCCCATCCCAGACTGGACTTTTCCTTCCATTAATTCGTTTTCAAGTTCAGCTTTCAGTAATGCTCTTTGTTTCTCCAAGTCTTCCAGAGGAGCTAAAAAATCAATTTTAGTTCTTTTAGCTGGTCCATCTTCCTTGTCAGAGGTATCAGCTACCTCTTTCCGTTTATGTTTCTTATGTTTGTGTCTGTGTTTATGTTTTTTGTCCTTATCTTCTTCTGAAGAATGTTTATGTTTCTTGTGTTTACTTCGGTGTTTGTGTTTCTTTTTTTTGTGTCGGCTGTGCTTGTTCTGAGGTTGGTCTGCCTCTGATACTTCCCCATTTTCTTCATTTACACTTTTCTCAGACACATCAGCATCCTCAACCCTGCAAAAAATAAAAAATACAGATTAGTACTATCAACTCACTGCACTCCTTAATGTTGTCTTGACAGTCTTTTTTATAATAGAAACTAACTGGCATTTAATTACCTACCTTTGGGAGAGTTAAAAATGTACAACTAAAGTAACTAAGTTATAACAGCAGATACACTTCCTCCTGAACAGACAGCTGTGATGGCAAAAAGAAGTACTGCAGAAGGGAGATATGGCAAAGGCACTAGCAAAACAAAACGCGTGGGTGAAATCAATGCTTATGCTTTTAGGTTCAATACTGACCGTATCTGTTGATAGTATACAACAGTGCTGCATATTTACGCATCCTGTCAGTCCATCATGTACCTGCTGCTCCACTCTGATGTCTAACCCAAGCTATGCCATTTAAAAGTATTTTCAAATGGCAGAACACAGTTGTGCTCCAAAGATCAAAACTTATTTCAAGGGATGATGCTGACTAACTTAATGAAACCATCTTGCAAAATCTCACACAGAGCTGACTGATTCTGCTATTTCTTTCCGTAAATGTTCACATCTGTTCAAAAATGAAGAACTGTTCTTATCATGCATTTCTATTATATATGCAATACAGGGAACAGGACAAATAACGGAAGTCTAATTTCAGAAAAGCTTTCTGACAGTATACAGCAGACTATCAGCTTCCCAAGAAAAAAAGCTGTAATCTTTAGATTTGTAAAATGGCATTGGCCAAAAAAGCAGAAAATAAGTCTACAACAGGTTATTAAAATAATGACATATAGTGTTTCTTCTAAAATTAGCTAGTCACAGCAACAAGCAATTTAAATAGTGTACCTCCTAACTTCAAAAGTTATAAAGTTCAGTCCTGACATTATGCATTCACTTATCTTCCTTAGATGCTGAAACTGGCTTACCAATAGATTTTTCTTACATTGTTTAGCAAATATCTCCTGATCTCCTTCAGAACATCAATTAAGTTAGTATCTGTGGTAAGACAGATAGTTGCCTTTTGAAATCTGTTGCTAATTATTATAGGTGCCAGAGTTCAGCTTTCTACAAACTCACCCCCTCTAAGCTACAGTTTCGGAATTTACTAGATAACACTTTAATAACTTAAATATAGCTCTTTCTGTACCCCAGGCCTCATTCATTGAAAAGAAACTGCCTAAACATGACAGTCAGGAGTGGTGGAGGGCTGTACACAGAAACATACAGATATCTTCCAAACTCCACTAGTTTCATATGACAGATGTTTCTGAAGAATATGATCAATGATGTAATAGAATAAATATATCAGACGTATTCTAAGGCAGGCCTAAAGGAAGGCACTTCACTATAAAGCCGATTAGTGTCTTCCTAATTAAAGATAGGATCTTCAAACAGTGCAGTTACTGATTCTCTCCTGCTTGAGTTAATGCAAATTCTAGTACTAGGAAATAACCTAGACTTTCCTGCAACATACACTAAAATTATTTGCTAAAACCATTAACGCTTTAGTGCTCTGAAATGAGAAACTTCTTAAAGGAGCAGCCTCAGTTAAAAATACGCAATATTCAGAGACTTAAGTCAGAATACTGTATGCTTTTTCTTCTACATCTTTCCCACTAGCTCTGTTCACCCAAAGCATAAAGAAGGGTGTTTTTCGTAACTGCTGCTTCCTGACATTCCACACCATTATGGCAACAGAATACCAGAAAGAAAGAGAACAAACTGCCTTGAAATGAGCTTGCTCTATGTTGCATTTGGCACAAAAAACACATAAAGAAGGAAAAAGTATTACATGTAAAACTTTTTCAACTTGGATTTGCAATCCAGAGCAAGTATGCTTGTGATAAAAGTTGGCTAAAGGGCAGAGAAATGTCACAAGGAGAATTTTAAGGGAACTATCCATCCTTCAAGATTTCTTTTAGATGGATACAGGATGCTGTATAAATCCCCAATAACACATTAATGGAACTTTAATACGTTATAAAAATACTACAGAACAACAAAACTCACATCCATTCAAGCTGCTCCTGACCAAGTCTCCCTTCTCCTAATAGCAGAAAGTGACACTGAATCTATAAGGAAGTTATTTTGTTATCATATGTATTTTAATGTTATGTAATAACCTCACCTTACATTCCATAAAAGCAAGCTGGTAGTGGAGGCGCCAGATGAGATACAGCACCACAGCAGTATCTCAGGCCACTACAGACCGCTAATACCACTGCCAGCTTTCTTTGCATTTGTACCTCAACTATAAAATTACTATTAATTTCATTAATATGCATTAAATATTTCTGAGTTTATTCACATACAGGAACCTGTTTATTTCGGGTAATTCTATCAAAACATAGATAAACTTTTACTTCATTTAAATGCTTCAGAGGTGTAATGACACGGATGAGAAACCTTTTAAGAAGGTTTCAGAAGGTGATGAGGCAGATCGGTAACTACGTGTTTCGGTGCTAATGGCTAGGGGGGAATTGTGATGTGATCTTATTATAGCCCTGCTTTTTCTTACTTCTGAATTCAAGAAGAACGATAGGAAGTTCATAAACACCTACAAAGATATTTCACTCATCTTTTCCTACATTCAGGCTTCCTATTTGCAGTTTTTACCTTATTGCTCTGGTTATGTTTCTCTATACAGTACTAAATACTGTTCTTTATGTGCTCACATGGTTCACGTGCACATCCACTGCTTTTCCTCATCTGTTTTCCACTCCCACGATTAATAACAACAACAAAAAAGCCTCAAATCGCTACTTCTAAAGGGAGAAAAAAATGCAGAAACCAGTTTATATGGCTAAAGTGTTTATATAGCAAAGAGCAGCAATAAAGTAAGCATTAGGTTGTCAACTTCGGACAAAAGTTCCAGAGAAGTGTTCAGCAGCTCGTGAGCGTCAACAAACCTAAATCTCACGACGCTAACCGGGGTGCCAGGAAAATGCACCCCCGGAGCCCCGGTCCGGCGGGGAGGCGGCAGCTCCATCTTCGCTTCCCAACGGGAGCCGGGAGTTGCCAGTCATTTCGAGGGCCGGAAGGAGGGGCTGCCGGCAACAAATCGCTTTTTTGCTTCCACCAGCACAGGAAATTTTTATACCGCGAGAGCGCCCGGGACTCGGGGGAGGTGGGCTCGCCGCAGGGCGGGCAGGCAGGCAGCGGCTCGGCGGCAGGCGGAGGGGAAGCCCGGAGGCACCTGCCGGCCGGCTCCCCCGGGGATGCCTGGCTCTGACAGAGAGCCGCGGCCCGCGCTGTTGGGGCGGGGGAGGGGGGATCCCGGGGAGCGCTGGACCGCCTTCCCCTCAGGGATGCCCGAGCTCCGCCGGGCACCCGCCCGCCCCGGCAGGGTAGCGGCCTCCCAGCCAGGCGGAGGACGAGGATTTTCCCCTCCCCCCATCGCGGCAAACCCGTTTTCCCGGGAGGGGCGGGAGGCGCCGGGGCGGGGAGGGCAGCGCCGGAGCCCCCACCACCTCCCCCCGCCCCGAGGCGGGAAGGCGCACGCGGAACTGAGGACACGCGCCCGCAGGTCCCGGCTCCGCTTCCTCTCCCCCCGCCCCCAACGGGCCGGCCGGCGCGCGCCCGGCTCGCGGCCTCCGGCGCGCGCGCACCCCCTCCCTCCCCCCCGCTCTCCCGCCACCGCCGCCGCCTTCCCGGTTCCCGGCCGGCGGCTCCGGCCCCACTGGGCCGCCTCACGGCGGGGTGAACGGCTCCTATAGCAACCCCTCTCCCTCAGAGCGGTCGCCTTCCCCGTCTCCCCCCTCCTCCGCCGCCCTCGCTACCTCCACCCGGGCCGCTCCTCGTCTTCCCCTCGCCCGCGCTTCTCCCTCCGCCTCCCTTCTCCCCGAGGCACCACACAGCGAGGAGCCCCCCTCCCAGCCGATCTCTTACTCGGGCGCTCGCAGCTCGGGCTCCGCCGCGGCGGCCATTTTGAACTTCCAAACTCCTTCGCTGCCGCTGGGGAGACGCGGGGCCGCGGCGCAGGCGCACGGAGGCGCCGTGAGGGGAGGGGGCGGGTTGAGGCGGGGGCAACGGCCGCCGGAAGCGAATCCCGCGTCCTGGGCAGGGAACGGACCGGAAGTTCCGCCATTTCCCTCACCGGGGGCGGGAGTGGCGGCAGCTGATTGTCTGGCCGCCACCGCCAAGAAATCTTCATGTAGCTTGCCATTCTTGGGATATGTTTAAATGTCCTCACGGTGATTTTACCAGTAAGTCAAATTTTATATTTTTATTCTTATGCAGTTTGCCTCAGGTGTAAACCTCTATGTGCGCGTAACTTTATTTGGTCGATGCAAAATTTATGAGAGAGTTTCGGCACGAGCTGTAAATGCTGTCGTGAGGAGCTGCGGTAAAACATCTTCATGCTAGTTTAAACAAAGAAAATACAAGGATTGAAAAATTCTAAAAACTGTTGTAATTGTTCACTTTTTGGTGACGTTCATTCTGCAAAATCCTGTCTCATTTTATATTGTGAATTATGAATATTTCTAGGAGTAGTTAACCATTGTATTCCAATAATTTCAATATTAATGGCTTTTTAATGGCTCTCTAACATTACTGTAAAGGTACTTATATGAAGGTTAATGCTTTTTATCTCTAAGTTTTGTGACACTGCTGATAACGAAGTATTCTCTTCACTTATAAATGGAGGATCTTGGCAGAGTAACATAATCTGCGTGTCTTCAATCACACAAGGACATAATTCCAGTATTCCAGTGCTATTCTCTTTTGCACTGAGTGCAAATGTTGCTTTTGTACAAATTGTGCTTTAGGCAAGGAAGGAAAAACATGAAAATGTTTCTGTTACTAGTTGAAAGTGTTTTGCCCTCAAAAAAGCTGTGCATTTAGTGCTTACCTCAAATCTGTTGGTAAAATCTTGAAAAAAACCAGGTAGTGTTAGGAGCGTTGGGGAATGTGGAATAACAGGGCTTCCTGTGATTGTAAGTAGGCTGGGCATTGCATCTCTGTTGCAGGATAGGTTTTGAAGGGTTTAGATTAAATATGTGTTGTGTAGTCTAATTTTGAAGTCTTTTTTTGTCTTTGGGATAGGTGGGGTTGTTCTGAGGTTTTTACTGTTTAAAAGGGCAGGAAATAGAATTTTCATAGAAGGTTATTGCAGAATTTCTGCAGGAAAAGTAACTAAAAAGACCTAAAGGCAAAATGAGTATCTTTTTGCTTCACGATGACATACGGTGTCTCCACTTAATTGTATGCACCTGTAAGCCACCAACAAGGCTGCGGTCCAGTGTAACATTTTCTCTAAGAGGTTGGGAAGGAGTGCACATAGAAAGACAGCTGAAATTCACAATATTTCAAAATAGAAATGACTACAACAGTGAAAAGATTCATGAGTGCTTATACAAATGATGTTTTCTTAAGTGAAGGAGGATTGTTTTGTATTGACAAATTATAAGTTATCTTTTGAATGGGTAATTTCCTTCCATTTTTTTGGGGGGTGTCAAAGATCTATGTCCCTTACAACTGTAGTGAGAAAACAACCTGGGACTAGGTTTTCTGAGATACTTTTTTGACGATTTCCATCATGTCTGGGGCAATGAATTTTGAAGATTATAACTTACCATTCACTGTTATGTTAACGTATGCAGAAAGCTTAATTTTAGCTTCTTGTTGAAAAATATAGTACTTAATAACTTTTAAATCTCATGGTAGTGTTATAGATTGTAAATATTTTACATTTGTTTTGAATATTGCTTGCATTTTTGTGATAAATGTAAGCAAAGGAAGCCTTTCTAAGTATCTTTTTTAACACTGCTAATTTCTACACATTTTTGAGGTGGAGAAGAAACATAAAAGAAATTGTGAAAAGTCTTCAGCTTGCTGGTATTTTTCAGATGTTTTATTCCATTAAAGGAAGTTTTATGTAACATTACAAAGAACTGTTGTCTGCCCATTTATTATGCTTGTGAAGCTGATAAAATGGCGATGTGAGTCTTCCTGCTTGCTATGAGGATAGTTCTTGAAATAAGTTTTAACTGTAGCTTCTTAGTGCTAAGCTTGTGTTTAACTTAGTGTCAAGTTTCAGCTGTAATTGCTAACATTATTTGCTACAGTATAACTTTTATAAAAATTAAAGCTTTTAACCTACATGAAAGCCTAACTGATTAGTGGAAAAAAGTGTACAAATTGCTAAAATACTTTGGTGGAGTATACTGAAGTTTCTTCTTAACTTACTATTTAGGACAAAGCTATCAATTTGTCATGCTGAGATTCTTATCTGGGATTATGCGATGTTATTTGTTGTTTACTTGTCTAAGTTAAAACAGTTGTTGATATTTATATAGGCTGTATAGTGACAGTTTACTATCTGCATCGGGGATAAAGAGACAAAAGACCTGAAAGACTAATCATGCTGCCTGTCATCATTTTGGATCTGTGAATCTCAAACCTTAAAAAAGAGTCCAGAAGTTGCTACAAAGTTGAGTGATTTTATATTAAAACCTTTACAGGAAAGGATTAGTGGTCTTGATTGCACTTCCCATTAAACAGAAATCCTCTATGCAAAACCCGCAACCTCCAACCAGTACTTTATCCAGACCAAAGTTAGACTGTCAGCAGATGTGCTTAGAAGAAAATGGACAAGTAAAGTGTGTTACATCTCACCACTAAAAATAATCCTTTGAAGCGTCGGTATTTTGATGTTTCCTAAGTATCTCTTCCTTCAATATTTTTCACATGCTCCATCAGTCACATCAAAATAACTCCACTGCAAGTATATATTTTGCTAACTCATTTTAAATTGTGGTTTGAAATCTTTGAGAACTGCTTGTTATCCTGGTTTTTCTTTTTTTGTTTTGACATTGGGGGAGAGGAGCACTTTGAGCATCCATAGAGCTGAGCTAACCTTGCTTTTGCTGCCAGAGCCCCCATGGTCAGGTTGTGTCTTCATAATTAATAATTGCTCTTTCTTCTGAAATACTGCACATCTCAGCCAAATTCAGCCTTGTATTACTTAAATAAGCAAAAAAACACTTTAAAACTACACAGGAATTAACTTTGAACTTTTATGTTAATAACTTTTTAATGTAGTGAAATGTCTTTTATTTTAAATTAATATATTTAATCTGATTTTGACCTATTATAATAAACTGTGGGTTTTAATACAGCTAAGGAATGGATCAAGGTCTACAAGCATCTGCACAATCATGGTTACGGTTTTGAACTGCATCCATGTACTGAATGTGAGAGATGTGAGAGACATTTTTTCCAAATTTAGGTGGATTGTTTTGTTGATTTTTTTTTTTTAAGCCACTCCTTCCCCCTTCAATAGACCTCTTTTACTTTTTTTTTAACTGCTTAGTTTATAAAGTGCAACAAATGCTTTGTAAATACTGTAAACATGTACTGGAATTCTCATTGAATATTTTACTTCTGTCTGCTTTTACAGAGCGGAGGTGAATTTCCCAGTGCTAAAAATTTGATTAATGCAAGTGGACCTACAAGTAAATTTGTTTTAATTGGTGGAAGAAAGTTTCACAATTCATTAAGCTAGATTGAAACTGTGGTTTGAGGCGGGGAAGAGATTTAAGGACTTCTTAGATTTTGCTTGAAGCTGCTTAACAGGGATCCCCATCTTCAAAGGCTATTGGTGGCAGTGGGGTATAGTGGCTGCATTGAGCTCGCAGCTGAGCAGCTGTTAAGTAGAGGAGAAAAGAAGACAACACCACTCAGTGCAGGGAATCTGGATATAGGACATGACGAGATGCTTGGCGTTTGGATACGTTTTATGTTGATTTGAGTTTTTGATGGGCTTATTTTGGCAATTGATAATTTTTTGGTTGGATAACCACTTGTCTGTTAGTTTAAAAGGAAATTCTTCTTTGTTAAGTTAGTAGCAGCAAGTTTATCTTCTTTCATCAGTTTTGCTTCTATCTTACTCAGTGAGAGCTTTATTTCCATCTGCAACAGGTAGAGATTCTTGCTTCATACAAGGAAGACACTGTATTACCTCATGGTTTTACTGGGATTTTTGTTATCAAACTGGGCCCTTCACTTGGAATGGAGGGGGATACTGTACTGCTTAAAGTGTCAAAGCTGAAAGATGCTTCATGTCTGAAGCTTTTCTGACTTTAGCTTGGTGTCAATGTGACTGGAATAACACCAGAACTTTAATACTCTGAATGATGGCCAGCCAGGTTCAGTCTACAGTTTAGATATTCTTTGACCAGAGCTTAGTCTCTTTCTGGTTTCTTTTTTGACTTTTAGTGACGTCAAAAGCGCGTGTCACAGTTCATGCTGTTAGCAGTTCCAGTTTCTCAGACCTTGACCTACAAAGTCCTAGACTTTTGGTTAAAACAGAGCTATGTGGGAGGGACTTATCCCTGCGTCTCTGATTTCTAGCTGCTGTCTTCAGATAATCTTGTTAACTGAAGCAGGGTTAATCCGATGTGGAAATGTATAGCAGCCTACCAATCAATACATACTTACTTTAGTTCCATCAAGGAGCTAACTTCAACACTTCTTAAGTCCTAAAGCAACTTTCAAAGGACTCTGTCCAGCTTTGTCTCTTGTAGGGTGAACAAAAGGAGGAGCGGGAGCTGTGCAGTCCTACACCATCAAATTAGATTTTGTGATTTATGTTTTAGTAGTTGTAGAGGCCACACCTCTCTTCCAGCAGTTCCTCTTAATGCTGATAAATATGCTTTCCCCAAGTTTATCTTAAAGAAGGCCCCTTCCTCTGAAAACAGAAATTAAATGAATTTGACATATGCCTGCATATGTCTCACTTCTTCTATACTTTAACTGCTTACTTCATATTTAGTATTATAAAACTGCACTGCATTTTTTACTACTCTAGATGCTTTGCTTTGTTACTAATGTTGCTGTTTATTTAAAAGATAATGTTTTCACTTGCTCACTTGTCTTGGTTTTTTGTTTGTTTAAACCGTATTGGCTGAAATTTTTTATGTTAGTTCTTTGCCTCTAACTGACACTTTTCCTTTAAAACCAAGTCAACCAAAATGATTCAACCGATTTTCTAGAATGCATGTGGGGGAAAACTTTCTGTTCATAATGTTTTCAAGTGAAACCAGTAAGACTGTAGATATCTTCTATTTAAAAAGCGCTAATAGTCCATGGCTTGCAGGAAAGATATAAGCATTTTTCAGATGGTGTCTTCTGTTAGCACAGATGAAAGGCACACTCCTGATGCAAAAGTCTGTTGAGATTTGGCTTCTTCACAGCCTCTGAAAAATACAGTGAACAGTGAAGATGCGTTACTGCAGGAAGCTAATTGTGACAGACTGTTTTAGGGAGGCAGGGACAGGAATTAAGAAAACTTGCTAGTTTTCTTTGGTACCTGGCTGCAAAGGTATTTAATTCTTTCATAGAGAGCATATAAAAAAGTTGGATACTAAAGACTAGTGGGGCTGGAAAACCTGTGAGAAGTTGCTAGAGAACATGATGAGATAAGAAGGTGAACTCAAGCCAAATGAAAGTAACTTGGGCAACACGTTGGCCTGAAGTGGACAGAAAGGATTTAGAGTCTCAGATACATGAACCAGCATTAATATAATGGGGTCTGCAATGACTTCTATTTGCTATTAATGTCATTACTTAAACAGCAATTAGTTCTAGCATCAGAGGTTGCTGATGTATCTAAGGGTTTCAGCAATGCCAGTCAGCCCAAATGTAATTCTCCATTGTGAAATCTGGAATTTATGTTTTAACTTCTTATGTATTTTGTTTCAAAAACTAAAGCCTAAAACATGTTAAATGTGTTTTTAAAAAAACTCACAAAAAATTGAAAAAATTCACAGTAAAAGTTGCAAAGTCAAACACGCATCATCTGTGTGGGTAGGTACAATTGCAAAATCTTCAGTTGCCTCACTTGACTGTATACAAATTTTTTTTTCCCCGTCATGAGCCTTCCAAAATTCAGTGTGTGGAATGGGTAGTGCTTAATTAACCTTGGTTTATTGTTTAGTGGGCATAGCATATATACACAAAAAGCAACGAAATTAAGGTTACCAAGGCAACTTCAATTTTGGCCATTCCTAATTTCTATTTCGTGGCTTAGCAACCTTAATGAACTGGGATTTTGTTTGTTTTTTAATACAGGATTTATTTTGTGTTGTCAGAAATATGTTGGGAATCTACCTTAACATACTAAAATAAATTACCAAAAATGCCATCTTTAGCAGTATGTGCTGTGTCCTTTTAGTTACTAGGCTGTGAGACCATACAGTACATTGCTGTATAAAAGTTCACGTTTCTTCCTTTAGGTCCTGTGACATCTAGACCCTTTAGGGTTGCTGGCTTCAACTCCATCATGACATCCTAACATATACTGTGTTGGTGGTGACGTGTTGACCACGGAACCACACTGAAGCATGGAGCTGGTGTACACTGAATGGAGGATCAGGTAAGTGTTTGTTTATTTGTAATGCAGTCTTGAATATACCATCTCAAAAAAGCATAAGGCATTTAATTTATTTTGGTTTTAATCTCTAAATGGTCCTAAAATTGGCAATTTATCCTCCCTTCTCCCTCAGTCACTAGAGGCTCCATAATCCAGCAGGGTTTGTAATCAGGTGCTTGCTGTGCCATCAAGTTGAAAGGAATTGGCAATTTAATAAATAAGGCTTTATGACACTGGGTGAGGAAAAATCTTTATTTTTTTTTTTTCTTCCTGTAAACAGTAGTGTGCTGAAATGTCTTACGTTACCAAGCCCATGCAGGGAACATTTGATACATACTGCTTAAGTTGATGGATTTTACAAGTCACCTTCAGAGTTGGTGCGACTGTTTTGAGATTAATCATTTATGTAACAATTAACATCACCTTTGATATCTTGTTTGTAGGCTGAGGGGGGCAAAAAGAGAATTTTTGGTACTGAAATAAATTAACTTGTACAAAAGCAGTAATGTGCAAACTATGTCAAGACCAAAAAGATTGAGTCAAATTAAGTGATTCTGTGCCAAATGATATTTTCTGTGGATGAAAGTATTACCCTTGCTCCTAAACAAATGCTGGCAATCTTCTTAATCATCTAATGGGCTTATTTAATTTTTTTCCTAGTGTTACAAAATATGCTATATATTTAAAAGTGTATACAGCGCTGTGTTTTGTAAGCTTATATTTTAGGTTGGAAATGGCTGTCATTTCACTGGTCTTGATATTAGTCTTAAAGAATTTTATGCTATTCTGACATCAGTATAAGAAATGGAACTTAATAGTTGGATATTCGTATTGGGGTTTTTCAGCCTGGAGAAGAGAAGGCTCCAGGGAGACCTTATAGCAGCTTTTCAGTATCTGAAAGGGGCCTACAGGAAAGCTGGAGAGGGACTTTTTACAAGGGCATGTAGTGATAGGACAAGGGGTAATGGCTTCAAGCTGGAAGAGGGTAGATTTAGATTAGATCTCAGGAAGAAATTTTTCACTCTGAGGGTAGCGAGGCACTGGAACAGGTTGCCCAGGGAAGCTGTGGAGGCCCCATCCCTGGAAGTGTTCAAGGCCAGGCTGGATGAGGCTTTGTGCAATCTGGTCTAGTGGGGGGTGTCCTTGCCCATGGCAAGGGGGTTGGAACTAGATGATCTTGAAGGTCCCTTCCAACCTAAACCATTCTATGATTCTATAAAAATAAATCAGTTTCTTGCAATGTAACAGTTATATTATGTAGATATGTTGCTTGTTCTTTATCTACATGTATAATGATCATCGGTAGTTTAGCTGAGGAAACTTAGAAAAGACAACTATGTAAAATGTGCATTGTTATATAAAGCTTTTGTATGATAAATACACTGTAATCTGGTAAACCCAAGGGATTCAGGTGAAATGAGATTCCTGAAAATCATATTCACCTTCCTGCTTTGTCACTTTTAAAAAGCAGGAATATTTATTGTGGTGACAAGTGTGTCAAACACAGTAGTCTTTCCAAATGCTATTGTTTCTATGATTATAATTTGTGCTTATTTCACTTTATCTTTCTCTTTGTGCTGAGCAGCACTGTGCAATTTTATAATGAAATTGTGCATCCAAGAATGATAATTTGTACTTCTAGGGTGGGTGTGAACGGCAGTTAAACATGGCTGTAAGTCATCTGCTTATACATTATATTTACAATATGTGCAAACGTAAAATAGCCAAACAAATGGCTTGTCTAGCTTTTTTGGGAAGCTATTTTTTCCCCTTTCTTTGTGTGTGATTCACAAACATAATACAGAATGATTGGCAAGTTTGTTTTTCTCTGTTAATGGACTGAATTATGAGGGTTACACTATCTCAAAAGTCTATCTACAACTCTGCCTTTCACCTGAAAGTATCTTATTTCAAATTCTTAAGTCTTTTCAGTCGCTGATGGTCATATAAAATCTTGGTTACTGTATTTGTGTTTCTCTTTGAATTAGTTAACTTATTTCTTAATTGGCAATCTGGACCAGAGTTGAAAGAACATATGGAAAATCACAAAACTTCTGCAGCCCTTCTATCTTCATTTTGGGATGAAGTACTCAAAACCAGACATCAGATGAATGGACATCAGAAAAAAAATCCATCAGGAAAAAAAAAAAAGAAAAAGAAATGAAAAAGAAGAAAAGAAGCTGAAGACAGTCCTGTGTGCTCCAACACAAAAGCAACTAGAAAGAAGGATTCAAGTTAATTTGCGTGTAGTACCTACGGTAGGTATGACCCATATTATAGCAAAACTTCCATTTTGTCTGTTATGCTCCAGGTACTTCTGTAGACCTTCATTGCAGAACAATTGATAATGTGGCACATGTTTATTTATTTATTTACTTACCTATTTTTACAAGAAAGTTGCCCACAGATAGCCTGAACAAAAATAAGGTACCCTATTCAAATAACTGTCTTCTACTTGGTTTGTAGTAGCATCAGTCTTTTGAATAAAGTCGACAGAGGCAGATCAAAAGGTGTTTCTAAAGGTTTTCTGTTACATTTTTTTACAAACAATAACAAAGGAGAGCCACTGAGATGTGCTTTTTGAAGAGCCAAGAGGTGTGCTGTGAGACTTCTTGGAATTCTGTGTGCAGACTAGATGAAAAATCTGTGACAGCGTACAGCTTTCTTTGCAGTTGTGGCTGCATTTCGAAGAGGCTTATTTATTGAAGCACCAATTTTATCAGCTAATGCAAAATTTCACTTATCTGCAGTTTTAACAGTTCACGCTAAGACTTTGTCTGACCTCAAGTGCATCCTTTCTTCCAAAGAGAACTTGAGAATGCATTTGATGCTTTCCTATTATTCAGAAAATATCTTTTTTTCTTTGATAAAGAAGGTGGTGATTTCTGGTAGCCACCTGTCCATAAGTTGACACCACGCAATATTCTAGTGATGGTTTTTCTAGTGTGTAGGTAGAGAAGTTTGTGTACATACTGTTTCTCTAGGTTTCTTCTAAGTATGTGAGTTTGGTTTGGGAGATGTTCTTTTTTTGTTTTTGTTCTTGTTGTTTATGGCCGTACATGTCTGTTACATTATTAGAAAACATTTTCACAGTAGATGCCTTCAGTTTAACTAATCACTTTCAGACTTTTAAAGTTGTGTATTATAATCTAATTAATTCAAATTGTCAAAGATTTTCCCCAAATAGCTTCTTTACCCCACTGTTTTCTAGGACTGAAGTGATTGTCTGCACTGAATCTGGATTTCCTATTTTGAAATTGTTACTGCTCATATGGAAAGAAATAAATATGTGTTTTAGTAGCTTGCTGAAATTGGTGTAATAAAAAGAAAGGAAAAAAGGAATTTAGGTTTGGATAGTCAAAGGCCTGATTACTTGTAGTGAACTAGCAGCTTTGCTAGTAGGTAGGGAGTAGACCAACATGCTGATGATATACCTTTCACAGAGGCATATGTGTCTCTTTTTGTGTGTGGTTTGTTTTTTGTTTTAATTAAGTAGTCAGTTAACAAACCTTGTCTTAGTCAAAGCACAGTTCAGTCATCGCAAATTCACAAAGCAGGTAGGCAGGTTGCTCCCATGTTCACGGTGAGGTATTTTGAAATAACTTGTCTCTGTTTTAAAGAAGTTGGAGAAGTACAAGCTTAAGCACTTTACATCATTATGTCATTACAACAGTTATTTTTGAACCAGTGGAGTACAGCAATCCAAATGTAGTCTGAGGTTACATATGAAATGTGTTGTTATCTGATGAACGCATTACCTATCTGTTTTGGAAGTAAAAAGAGCATTTACTGACTGGGTCTTTGGAGCTCTCCCTGAAACAATGCTTGTAATTACTGCAAAGATTAAGAACCTAAACTTTTCATACCCAGTTCTGACTTGAGTCTTGCTGTGCTATCTGTACAACAAAGCAAACTTCATGTTAACTCTGTTTCTTTCTTACAGCCTCTTTGAAGGGCATACTAATGAAACTAGCAGTGAGCCATATTACCAGCTTGAGGCTGTCTCTTATTTCTTTCCACTGAAGGCCCTGACCGTGTGGCAGGACTGACAGAATCTGTTGTGAACTGCAGCCAGTTCAATGTTGTGTCCCACAGCTTACATTGAATAGCTGATGGCAGAATGGCATAAAGTTAAAGCTGCTATGCTGACTGCAACTCTGAGCGTGGAGTCTGTTCTGCTATGCAGAGCTCCAGAGTGCCAAAACAAGTAGCCTCATTTTATCCTCTTCCCAGAATTGTCTCTCATTATGCCTAGATTAACAGACTCACTTGGGAAATGTATTTTAGAGTCTATTGATATTTTTAAATTAAAACTTGGGGGAAAAAAAGTACCTTTAAACTGAAAAAGATCTGCTGTCACACAGTTGAGTTATCAGAGAGATGTAGGTAACAGTATGCAGGGGGCAGTTGTTTTCCTGGCTATCTTGTACTTTTTTTGTTTGGTTTGTTTTTCCCCAGAAGGGGGCAGCAAATGAACATCATCATGCTGGCTTTTACTTTTCAAATACTTTTTTCAGTGTTCCTCTTTGCCTTTAAACCTCAGTGTAGACTACCTACTGATGGTAGAGTTCAAAATGATGATTTCTACCTAATTTATTTGCTATAAGGGTAGCTGCAATGTATGAATTGGAAGTCTTCATTCTTTTCAGTATTATGCAGTAGAATTTATTTAGTAAAAACTATTTCAAGTTTATGAAGAAGACAGTTCCATATGAAGGTTTAAGATTTTTATGACTGTGGCATTAGGGGTGTGTATATTTTAAAGAATTAAATACCCGAACAACCAAACCAGTATTAGTTAATGTCACCTAAGTCCTGCTTACATCTTTCTATATTATTTCTTACATCTATATTATTTCTTACATCTTTCTATATTATTTCTATATTATTTTCTATATTTCAAGTTAAATTAATGTAATATTACAATTCAAAATAATATTCTTATGGCTATTTTTCTCCCATCAGAAAATAAAACTGAAAATACACTAAATATAGTGATGCTTTTAATTCATGTATTAATTAATGTGTTCATGTACAAGGATGGCTTGTGCATTCTGCTGACAGTGCATGCGAGTTAAAGACCTCAATTCACAGGGAATACTAGTGATACTAAACAATATAACCAAATTTTATTGTCTTATTTCAGCAACAAACACAGTTTTATCATCTAAAACTTTATGGAGGCGTACCGTATTAGTGATTTGTAGTATAGGGTTTTTTATGATTAATGTGAAAATGCCAATTAAAACCTACAATTGTGAGTTCCTTGAAAGTGTGTGGCCATAATTCTCTTACAGATCAAGTAGTTAGCAAGAAACCACAGAGAGAGGGCAGTCTAACCTTTTCAGTTACTGAGTTTTATCCAATAGGTGACATAAAGAAGGGAAAATCATAGTGGCATCTGTGAGTATCAGCTGCCTATAATCAGTGTTCAAAAGCTAACTGGGAATAATGAAACTAATTCCTAACAAGACTGATTTATTGATAGTCTTGCCTGACTGTTTCATTAAAATAAGAAGTGTTGTAATGCATGTGGGGCCTTTATAGAGCCTAAAACTTGATCAAGAGTACTCAAGACCTCTTGGTCTTAATGTCTCAAACACACCTGATTTATATCTGTAGGATGAAAGGTTAAATCATCCATATTACATTTCCAGATTCCTTTGGACTTTCACTTCTTAACCTTAGAAAATTGAACCAGCCCTCCTAGTAAGAGTGTCGTCTTTCTTTTCTCCTTAAAGAAAAAAGAATGCATCGGTATTTATGGAGAGTTTGCACCACAAGTGCTGCATAAGATAGGCATTGCCTGCGACATTATCAGAATTCTGAGGTCTGCATAAAGCTATTACATGTGCTAGAAATAGGCAGCTATGCTTACACGTTTTTTAAGGAGTAATTCAAATAGCTAGAAAATCAAAATCGCTCTACTTTTCTACAAAGTATTTAATCTCCTAACAAAGGAAAGTTGTTCTATTATGTCATTGTGAAAGATGTGTTCCTTAAATGCATAAAAAAAGTACAGTTTTAATTGTGATTTCAGTGAGTAGAAATTGAACATTTTCGTAGTCTGTGAATTGGCATGAGTTTGCCTTTGTACTACTGTACTTGGATTCACACAGATACTATAGAAATTAGCCTCTGCATTTTTGATCTCTGCTTCCTAGCTCTGAAAAAGTTCTGTCTGTCCTGTAGGAGTTTAGAATGTAGATCTTTGACAATTTTTTTTGTGGTGGTTTTTCTTCTTGTAAGATCACAAATGTTTAGGGAAAAGGGAAAAAACTATTACAAAGAGTTATTTAGAATGGCACAGCTTGCCTTTCAGAGTTGGCTTTCATCTTGAAGCCCACTGTTTAAATCTCAGATTTTTCCATATAGGCCCTTGGCTCTACTGAGATCATTGGTTCAGCTTTCACACCTTCTATGCATCGAACACTTCAACAACTCCCCTGAGTACTTAAGTTCCCTCATGCAAGTTAAGGGCTTTTATTCTTTGAGCAATGTAAGCTTTCTTTCTCTGGTGCAAGAAGATGTTAATCCACACAAATAACTGAGGATTAAATCCCCTTTGGCATCTTTCTTGTTTTGAATACTGTTGCATAAAATAACAGCTGTATGATTCACTCTTAATTTAGAGTTAACAGGAATACTTTTACCAGTAGAAGTCTTGAGTATAATATAAACTAATTTCATTGTTTTCTAAAATACTTTGTTTTCAAAATAGCAGAACTTTAATTACCTTCACAAATGTGTCATGAAAATAGCTGTATTTTCATTATAGAGTGTTTAAAGAATGAGTAGTCCTGTTTATTATAGCTAATGTATGAATGTAGTGCATGTATTTGGAAATAGTGTTTACTTAGTAATTAATTATTTACAGGTATGATTCAAAAATACATCGTTTCCTTTTGCTGAGTGCTGATCAATAATCTGGATAGAGATGTAAGCACCTTTTAAACCTGCAATAGTTGACTTCCACAGGACAAGGATTTTAAAGCTCTTCTATACTTGTATTTCTCCCTTTGAAATTATTATGTATTAAAGATATAACTTTACAGCATTATAGACTTGTGTTTGAATTTGTGAACAACCAGTGCATCCTGTTGTTGCTGAGTTTTGACGAACTTTAAGTGCTTGAGACATAGAGTAAAATGGTTTTGAGGTATTCTAAGCACGGTGTGGGGAAGTGTCTGGAAAATCAAGGAACTTGGAACAGCAGATCTGTGTAGGCCTTTTCAAATGTTTTATGATTTTGTTCCTTAGGAATCCTCTCTTTGTATATAAGCACACATACAATTTTCATATGGAGTATTTTTCCTTCTAAATAAATTTCACTTGCTGACCTGAAAGAGCAGCACGTCACGCAATTGAGAAAGTAGAATCTGTCTTTTTCATCCAGACAAAAAAATTCTAGAAGACTTAGGTGGACCATTCAAACATCAAAATACAACAATCCAATATAATCGTGTTGCATTACGCGGTATTGGCTGCTAGTAAATTACTGACCAGAGCAAAGCATGTCATTCTCGGAATATAAATAAATAGTTGAAAGATAATAAAATAACAACTGAAATACTTGATTGTAGGCAGATTTGATAGAACTCTTTGTGCTCTCATCCTTCCCATAATGATATCAATCTTTCCTAACTGATAGCTTTAAACGCTCATGATAAAAGGTATTAAAAGCCTGAATTAACAAGTGTCTGAGAAACGTCATCCCTTCAGACCACTTAGACAGGAAGAATAGATTATGAATTTCCAGCTGTGACAAGGTTCATTTCCTTTCTCACAGGAAGTGTTCTTATAGTTAGCTCTGTAGAAACACATGGGGACACATGCTGGCGCATGAAAACCTTTCACTGCCAGCACTGTATGAAACAAGGCTCAAGGCCTCTCGGACACAGCATATTTTATTGCATACAGGTGGATTACATGTACGTGTTCTTTATGTTACCACTTAGATAAACTGCTTAGGTAGAAAAAAAGTGCTGTACAGTTGAATATTGAATACTGTGTAGGAGTGTTCCTTTTGTGCCATGGAAAGGATTTCTAGAGAAAAAGAGTATTTTTTACCTGTTGGTAGTTCTCCCTCGTGTTGAATATGGAAAAACCAAACACTCTGATCATGATTTAACAAAACAGGCAGATTTTTAACTTAAATTTTTTTTGTGGCATTGAGGGATATTGATCTTTAAGGATATGTTTGATTTGTCTTCTTGAACAGAGCTATATTTACGGAGATCCTGGTTTAGGATTTATATTCAGAAGACACCTATGTAAAGGTATAAGGATGCTGCAAAGACAAGGACAGTTTATGTCCCTGGCTTGTTAATGGAGAAGGATGCCTTTGCTGGTTCAGATGGATGCAAACTTCAACCAGTTCTTAGGGTTTTTTTTTGTTCCGTACTGGTACTCCATAGCCAGGAAAGAATGGGAATGTCTCCTCAAAACTTTTTAAATCAACTTGCACATATTGGCATATTTCAAGTTTTTTAATATTCATAGAATGGTTTAGGTTGGGAGGGACCTTCAAGATCATCTAGTTCCCACCCCCTTGCCATGGGCAAGGACACCTCCCACTAGACCAGATTGCGCAAAGCCTCATCCAGCCTGGCCTTGAACACTTCCAGGGATGGGGCCTCCACAGCTTCCCTGGGCAATCTGTTCCAGTGCCTTACTACCTTCAAAGTGAAAAACTTCTTCCTGAGATCTAATCTAAATCCACCCTCTTCTAGTTTGAAGCCATTACCCCTTGTCCTATCACTACATGCCCTTGTAAAAAGTCCCTCTCCAGCTTTCCTGTAGGCCCCTTTCAGATACCAGAAAGCTGCTATAAGGTCTCCCTGGAGCCTTCTCTTCTCCAGGCTGAACAACCCCAACTCTCTCAGCCTGTCCTCATAGCAGAGGTGCTCTAATCCTCTGATCATCTTTGTGGCCCTCCTCTGGACCCGCTCCAACAGGTCCATGTCCTTCTTGTGCTGGGGGATCCAGAGCTGGACACACTATTCCAGGTGGAATACTCAGGAAAGCGGAGTAGAGGGGCAGAATCACCTCCCTCGACCTGCTGGCCACACTTCTTTTGATGCAGCCCAGGATGCGGTTGGCTGCCTGGGCTGCGAGCGCACATCTAGCTCATGTTGAGCTTCTCATCCACCAACACCCCCAAGTCCCTCTCCTCAGGGCTGCTCTTGATCCATTCTCATCCATTCCATATAATGCATTGTTGTTTGTCTACTTTGGCTACATTCCCTTTCATTTTCTGGAAAGCTTCCTGATTCTGTTTTCTGTGTTGATGTTCAACGTTGAACCTCTGTCAAAGGCCCAGGCTCTCTATGACTGATGCTCTGGGGTTCTTTCTGTCATGGTCAAGTGATTTGTTTACATAGACTTTGCGTTGCTATGGTTATATTAAGTCTGTCCGTCTGCCAAGAAAGGCATTTGCATTAGAAATTCTGAATTTACACAGAAGAACATACTTTGTATCACTGTCTGCTTGGAACTGTTGGATCTTCTCCATCTTGTTGGTATTTAAAAAGTGAAACCTTTCTCCTTTCTTCTGAACTGAGCATTTTATAGGATTAGAAAAAAAAACAACAAAACATTTAGCTGAAGAGTTGGGCAGAGAGAAACCTCATGAAGTTCAACAAGGGCAAGTGTAGGGTACTGCACCTGGGGAGGAATAACCCCATGCACCAGTACAGGTTAGGGGTTGACCTGCTGGAAAGCAGCTTGGTGGAAAGGGACCTGAGAGTCCTGGTAGACAACAGGATGACCATGAGCCAGCAATGTGCCCTTGTGGCCAAGAAGGCCAATGGCATCCTGGGGTGCATCAAGACGTGTGTGGCCAGCAAGTCGTGGGAGGTTATCCTCCCCCTCTACTTTGCCCTGGTGAGGCCACACCTGGAGTACGGTGTCCAGTTCTGGGCTCCCCAGTTCAAGAAGGACAGGGAACTGCTGGAGAGGGTACAGCAGAGGGCTACCAAGATGATTAGGGGACCGGAACCTCTTTTCTGATGAGGAAAGGCTGAGGGACTTGGGTCTTTTTAGTCTGGAGAAAGGAAGACTGAGGGGGGATCTCGTCAATGCCTATAAATACTTAAAGGGAGGGTGACAGGAAGATGGGACCAGTCTTTTTGCAGTGGTGCCCAGTGATAGGACAAGAGGTAATGGGCACAAACTTGAACATAGGAAGTTCCACCTGAACATGAGGAGGAACTTCTTTCCTTTGAGGGTGGCAGAGCACTGGAACAGGCTGCCCAGAGAGGTGGTGGAGTCTCTGACTCTGGAGACATTCCAAACTGGCCTGGATGCCATCCCGTGCAACCTGCTGTAGGTGTTACTCTTCTGGCAGGGGGGTTGGACTAGATGATCTCTAGAGGTCCCTTCCAACCCCTGTGATTCTGTAATAGAATGGGAATGTGCTATGTTGCGCTAATGGCCTTCTGAAACGTGCTCCTTGATGTGTGCAGTGAGTGGGTGGACAGGACAGTGGGGAGCTAGTATCTGCTTGTTATAGTACTTAAATAAATCCGCTTGCGGAGAACTCATCCTATAGGACTTGGCAGTGTAGTGAATAGGGAATTTCCACCTTTGTCCACACTGACAAAATTAACTTTTTAGCAAGTTGAAGGAATGAAATATTCTTGCAGTGGTTTGGCAGGAGTGCAGTGCTCTGACACTTGAGCGACATGGGTGCTGCTGCATCCCACAGCGTTGGAGCCGTGGCAATCACATATGGCAGCAGAGGAGAGTAGGCAGATGTCTGGCAGGCAACATAGGTGTGAAGGAGGCTGATAGACGTCTCATGCTACTGGGACAGATGGCTCTCAATCTCTATGCAAGTATGCCATATTCAAAGACAGACATTTGCTCTATTAGACATTCTTAGCTTATGTAAAAGGCAACTGACAGGGCTTCACAAGGTACAGGAAAAGGAGATACCCAAAGAAGAGGTAACCAGTCTCCTAGAAGGCTGGCTAGGCATTGTGGCTGGGCACCGTTAATGATGTTCCGGTGCATAACAAGACACATGACCAAAAACATATAAAATAAATTAAACTTTTGCAAAAGAATGAACAAAATAAGTCACTGTCTAGAAGAAGGATTGCAAATCCAGAACCATCTCCCATTCCTTGTTCTGCAGCTGGCCTGCTATGTAACCTACAGCACACATTTAATGAGGTTTAGGAAGCTGCGTATTACCTATGAAAATGTAATTTGTTATCTAGATACCAAGCCATTGACAACTGCTCCTGAAAATGTCATCAACCTCTTCTGTTTTCTTCTCCATTGACAACTGGGGGTGAACATAAAGAAATGCTTTGATTTCCACATCATACTGACTATGCAGTGATCATGCAATGCAGTATCCCCTGCATTAATTCTTAAAAGACAACACTAATAAAACTGGAGCTGGAGAGTTACTTGTAATAACATTGGCGTGAAATGCTGTCTTGAGGAGAATTATTACTGTACCAGGGTTGGTGCTAGGACTTAGATTCTTAAAATATGTTCACTGTTCATTATTTTTTTAACTCAAATGTATTTGGTTGGTTTGTGGAGGTTTTTTTGGCTGCAAAAATGAAAATAGGTTTGCCTGTTTGGGGGTTGGACCAAATGACCTCCAGAGATTCCATTCAACTTTGACCATTTTGTGATTCTGGTTTTTGTTTGGTTTTTTTTTTTTTTCTTAGTCCCTGGTTTCTTTCTGGTTAGTTTCAGTTCAAGTTCTCCACTGTAAGGCTCATATTTCAGAATTTTAGTACATCAGAAAAATGTGAAAATAACTATTTTAAATCAGAAATTGTCATTGGGAATGTAGATGAAGGGGGAGGCTAGTCCTTTAAGAATGTGCTTCTCAATGTTTTTGTTATTGAAAGCCTTTGTTTTCCTTTGTATTTGTGACCTAAATGTTGTCCTTGCCATCTTTACAGAAAGTTCTTTGTGTGTTTTCTTCATTAAGTTAAAATTACTTTCCCTTAATGTCATTTCCTTTTGCTTCTTGAAAATTTCCTGTTCAGCTACATTTCCCCTTTCTGAGGGGCTTTGTTTGTTTGTTTGTTTGTTTGTTTTTAATTGGTGACATAGAGTGTGCTGAAAGTTGGCCGTCTGAACTTTCATTCGGAAGAAAAGATCAAAACTAAATTTGGAAATGGTTCTGGCGATTTTTTCATAGGATCATAGAATCATTTAGGTTGGAAAAGACCTTTAAGATCATCTAGTCCAACCATTGACCCTGCTCTACCAGGTCTGCCACTGAACCATGTCTCTAAGCACCACATTTCTTGATTAGACTTATGGTGGAAGCCAAATTTAGATGCAGTAGATCTCCTACTGGTAAAGCAGACTGTAGCCTTTAACTTCCTAGACTGTTACCTAAGATCACGCTTCATTATCAACAAGATCATGTGAAAGATGAGCTGTGGCTTTGAATATGTGCTGTAAATGTTAATCCACTGATTTTCTTTTGAATTTCCCATGCACACTTTGTGTTCCTATAGAAGATACTACATGCTTCATATTTGCGTTGCATTTCCTGGTAGGCAAGAAGCCTTTCAAATGTGAGATCTGCTCTTATGCCTCCATTGATGCAAGCTCTCTGCAGCAGCACTTCTGAACATGCGCTAGTGAGAGGCCCTACAAATGTTGACTCTGTTCATATAGTGTAAATAATCCCTCTGTCAGACAAATTCTGTAAGTTTGTTGGCTTTAAAAAAACCCAACAACAAACCCCACACTTTAAGGTATGTGCTCCTACCCATTAATAAAAGCCAAGTCAAGCATTTAAATATATTCCTTTGGGAGCTTGGCTCTATGAAGGCTTTTTTGTCTAAAGGAATTGCTTACTGTCCCCTCTTTACAGCTTTTTCTGTATATAACTGCAGAGACTGTGCTGGAAGATGTATGGAACACCAGTGTGATGAATACAAAAATAGCTGATAGAAGAAGGTGGTAGTATCTGTGTGTGAAGGGGTACTGGGACAAATGGTAGTGACTTGTATAAAACCAAAAATGTGGTCATTCATTAACTGTATGTCTTAATTTGCTGTATTAGGTGCACTATGCTGCTTTTTCACACTGATTTTGTCTGCAACTTTGCTTGTAGTATTTTGATTCCACCTTCCCACCCCCACTGACTGAGGAAATGATCACATTTCTGACAGTGATAACATACTTCATTTTGCAGTGTTGGCAGAGTGCATCATGTGATGAGTGGGAGCATTAGCTAGTCTTAGTAAAGCCAAAGTACATGTTAAAAGTATGTACTTAACAGCCTTAGAGGCTGTTTAAATGTTAAATTCTTGTGTATTTAAACTTTGTATGCTAAATGATGTACTGTTTGCTTTGTTGCGTTTTTTTTTTAACTCAAAAGGTTTAAACTAAGATAAGCCAATGTCCGCAAGTCCCTTCTTGAGGTATGCAGTGGTTGGTTAAGAGATTGCATGATTGATTTTGGTTTGTTATTTATGTGGGGGAAAGCTTAATTTGCTCTGTTTCTTTATCCGTCATGGTAAAGATAATTCTGATTACAAAACTAGTGCTCGTTTTGGAGTCTTTTGATGCCAGAATTAAAATCTGGAAATGGATCTATCAAAACTGATAAGATACCTTGAGTTTAAAGTAAGTTCCTTCTTCGCTGAGACCTTTTCAGTATCTGGTGATGGAATAACAGGGAAAACAGGTTTTTCCTATTTTTTTGTGGCAGCTGTGTAAAACTGCAGAATTGTAAACATCCAAATGTTGTAACAAAAAAAGAAGGAAATTTTTATAATGGAATGGTCACTTACTAGCCTTGTTACAAAGACAGATATTTGTTTGCAAATATTTACCTTCTGGGAAGTATCATGTATGTCCTAATACATGAGCAGGAGAAAATAGTGATTGGAAAATTTGGGAGGAATGGTAGTGGTGAACTCCACAGACTGCAGAGTGGAACGCTGGTAACCTATTACTCTTTATGCATTACTGTAGTAGGCACAAGAAATGCAGTTTCCTCTGTTATCAGAAAGCTTTAGTTACAGGATACAGCTAAGCATGGCAGGGGACTGTCATTAAGTCCTGTACTACTAAAAATCTATTTTTTTTTAATAAACTATTCTGTAATACCTGTCATAGTATTTTGTCTCTTTTTGCAGTATTACTTTACAAGCGTATCCTTTTTCATTTATTTGTAATAAGTCAGCCCTGTTTACAGGGATCAAAGATTTTGTTGCTTGCAAATTAACAATGTGCCCCCTTCCAGCAGCCTACTTTGCCTTGTTAGATGCACATTGCCATCATAGTATAAACAGTTGAATTGCTTAACTTGCTGTGGAACTAGTTCCGTTTGAAGTTAATAGAATTGTTCTTTAATAAGTTAAAAACTTACTGTATAATGAGAGCCTATGAGATCAGGAAGTAGATGTTTTAACCAGTGCCTGTAAGAGTGGTAACACTCTGTGAAAGCTCTCTTTTCTTGTATGTAGAATCTATACTTACAAAATATTTAGTTCTTGTCTGCACAGTGTTCTAGATCTAATAGTTTGGATGTTTGAAATTGCTGCTTGTGAAAGTTTGCCTGAATTGGGTAAATACAGTTAAGTTTTTCTTTTTTTTCCTTAAGTAATCTATTTCAAGTCTGTAATAGTCTTAAGATTTTTAAGTACACTAGAATATAACAGGCTCTATTTCTGAAATTGTATCAAAATACAAAAAAAGTAGGCATATTAAAGAAAAAAAAAATAAAAAAACCACCTAAGTAAACCCGACCCTTTTGCAGTCCCCAAGCATATACTTTACGCCCACGCAGAACCCATTGACTGATTCAGTGGGCTGTATTCAAAAGTGAAGTGTAAAGGGTAGAAATCACGTGCAGATCTGAGTGTAAGCAAGACTAAGGATGGTATAACTGCAGTGATGAAATATACAGAAAAATGTCAGTCTAAACTTTTCCAGTATTCTGATTTAGTTCATGAATAAATAGATATTATTTACTGATACTCAAATTAACAAAGTTTCATTGTTCAAGCGCTCACCCGTTAAAATTATTTCTGCTTTGAGTTTACCAGATACATCAAATGAAAAACAATATAGTGAAATCTGCAGTGGCTGCTTCTCATCAAAATTCAGGATTACAGTGAAACTTAATTTTAAAGTGCATCTCTTTGTGTATTGACATATATATATTTATGTATGTGTATGTATAATGAACACAAGACTTAAAATGTGCATGTAACTGGGCTATTTACAATAGGTGGAGTCTTTTCACTTTAAAGCTTTTGTCTTACCAGAAGCTTAGAGCTGTGTAAGAAGAGATGTAAACCTGCTTGAGATATCTGCCTTGCTTAGTGGCTTGGGAGAGTCAGATGATTGCTTCTGATGGCACAGAATCCGACAGGTTCACATTTTTGGTAGTTTTGCTGTCAGAAACTGCAAGAGGGTTTCCTGAAAGTTGTGCATTCCTGATGATAATAGAGATAGGGAGAGTTCTGTGCTGCTTTAATAAGAATGTATGGGAAAATATTTACTCTTTTGCGTAAACCATAGTTTGAAAACACAAGTTTTTCTATGCCGGTGTAGTAAAATACTTTCTTACATGCTAGATCAACTAATTACATTTTTTGTTAGGTGTGAGGGGAAAGGAGGGTTAAGGTATGCTTCTCTGATTAAGAATGCTTTAAGAAAGTCTGGAGTCCTCTGCTTGTTGCATTCATATAAATAACACTGCAACCCCGAATATAGAAAACCCGTAAATATTTGCAGCACCAACCGTGAGGTTTTACAACTGGTATGGTATATACATTGCTAAGTCTAAGAACTAATTTTTGCGAACTGAGTTGTTTAATCTGACCTCTCTGTGGATTCCCTTCTATACTCACTGGAGAATGATGGACATTCCCAAAAGACATCTTAATTTCGTATGAGACATTATTTAAATGTGTGGGCTAATTCACCCCTGTTAGGGTTACTTACTGCCTGCCTACAGTTAACTTGATGGAGGAAATCTAGAAGATAACACACCTGTTGGCTAACATGTGGGATGAATCCTACTGTAGGTGATTGTTTGAATTTCCTAGCTCGTAGGGCTGCAAATAGTTGTTGCCAAAATAAACAGATCCTCAATATTTTTTTAAGGGAAACCTTAAATTCAGAGAAGCTTACATTACAAATCAGTAAGTTTTGGAATCTGATCATTTGGTGTTAGGTAACAAGTGCTGAGACTAACCCACAAGTCTCAGTCTGGGTTCTCTTACAGCCTGCATACAGCTGTATTCTAGGTTGGCCTTGCATGGCGGAAGTGCCAAAACCCAAAGGTTGAGGTTATAGATTTGATATTCCGTGAGCCTAAAAGAACTGAGGTTTTGATCAAGATCAAATGATAATTCCACTGTCTCAGGGCAGGATTTAGACCCATAGTAAGTATGTAGCAGACCTCACATTTTAATATAGAACAAATCCTTGACAGTATTTATGTTACGGTTAAGTTCTGTATTTTGAGGTATGTCCCTCTGTCATAATGCAAAATAGGCAGAATTAAATGACAAGTGCAAGGTCAAAATTTTTCAGTATATTCAGACTGGTTTGCAGCTTTCACTATGTTGAGCTGGAATTCTATGCAGATACACATGCAAATGTGTGCATCTCTGGTGTGTGTGGCTGCATGCTGGTGCAGTTGTATCCTAAGGATGTAAATGCATTTAAGTTCTATTAAGACTAAAAAGTAAATTAGGACACTTGTGCATGTAGGAGTTTAGGTTCTTATTGCCTGTACAGAGGTTTTATTTTTGAAGAATAGATATACCCACAGGTGCACATCTGACACTAAAGTAGAAATACTGCTGTAAAAGTGGTGCAAAACTCCACTGACTTACTCTAGTGGTAGGAAAAAAATGGTGAAAGGCATCATCTTGCTTGTGTAAAATGAGAGACGTTTTAGGTCTACAAACCCTCACTTGGGAATACAGCTAGCTGTAAGTGAAATCATTGGGTTAGGGGTCAGGAGAGCTGTCTTCTGCCACCGGACAGAGCCATGAGATCTTGCTAGGGATGACTCATCCCCTGGCCTACCGTTTGGCTATATTGGATTTGTGAGCAGTCCAGCTAGAGACTGACTGCCTGTGTTTGTGCAGTGCTCACTGCTACTGATGGTACTAATGTCTGATACATTTCTGAATTTTTTACAGCATTCAGAAGAAGAGCTTGGACCTTCAGACATGCTAACATCACACTGGTGAAGCATTTGGCTGTAGTTTTTGCTGCCATTCTTCCCCTGACAAACAACTCCTCCGAAAACACATTAAGAAAGATCACCTGCATTCAGGAACCTCATTAACTGGTTCCCAGCTCACCTTTACCCTCAAATCACTTCCTGTGGAACAAGAGGTTCTTTACTCTTAAACCTCCACCAGAACATCCTGGCAAATAAAGAAGCTGTTGGCATTGTCAGACTTTTGTGCTGAAAGCCAGGCGTTATGTGGAAGAAGAGAATGGTCCTTATGTGGCAATTAAAAGCACTTAGAATGGACTTCCCAAAAAGTTTTGTGTACTACGGTACAGGTGGTAACTCCAGTGTGCTGAGAGGAGCATGAAGATTTGTGTTGCACAAAGGGTGGAAATGTTGATTTTTGTTCTGGTTACCTCTTGCTGATATATCCACTTACAAATGAAGAGTTTGACATTTCAAGGCAGAATCTGTTGAAATGTACCAAAGCTGACACTGAATGCTACAGGTGGTTTCTGTACTAGATCTCTCATTTTAATACAAGTCTCTATATAAAGCAGTAAATGATTAAAGAAAATCTAGTGATGCCGTAGTAGTCATAATGGGGTAAAAAAATTCATTGAATTTCTTCATGGTTATTTTTTATAACAAAATGTGTCTATTATCATAAGCTAATCCAATGTTGAAGTAAAAATATAAACTATTGAAATATGGCATCAAATAAACTTGACTTGTTTAAATACATCTGTACCTTATTTAGACAAATAGAAATTGATCACTTTAAAAAAAGATTAAATGAGAAGAATGGAATACTTTCTAATTTTAGGCTGTTAGGGGACTGGTTTTACTCTAAGACTCCATATTTATTCTTTGACTGTGGTGGTTTTGTGGAGTCTGTTATTATCTGGAAATGTTACTCAGGAAATGTAAAAACAGTATCACAACTTCTTACGAGACAGAAGCAAATAGTGACTGAAGCGTGCCTACACTTTTCTCTTAAACACAATTGTAAAGAATATACTACTTAAATAGGATACTTATTTCAGGTAAGTTGTAGATTTCTTGATTTACAGGAAAATGCTGGTAAAAGAGTTGTGTGGAGAGTAGCTACTGATAAATTGTAGGTAGAATCTTTATTAAAGCATTAAAGAAACTTTTTTCAGAGAAGAAAATCCTTATATTTTTAGAAACTGATGAGCACCACAGACCTCATCATTCTGTTGTACAGTTGGAACAGAAAAGGTTGGAAATGCATACCAAACATAAACACTCGGTTCCTCTTCATCTGGAAGTATAATAGTTGGACATTTGCAACTGAGCACATACATAATTACTAATGGGAAGTATTTTCTTTCCTTAATGCAATTTACATTGCAGCATTTTAACTTGTTTGTACAAGTTTGATGGTTCTTTAACTTGAAATTGTTTGAATGGTAAGTACTTATTTACGACAGCAGTACTTTACTCTGAAGGATTTCAGCAGCTTTTCACTGACTTTGCATTGGGGAAATATTTTGATCCTTGTTGATGTTAGGCCCAGACGACATTGACTTAACCTGTTGGTTTAATAGCATTTAGCAGTAGCAAAAGATGCGAACTGCAGAGAGGATGTAGATATGTGGAATTTAATTTACCAAACTGGAATTCAGCCAAAACTCAGATCAACAGTCCCAATCTTGCAAAAAGCACACGGGATCTTCTAATAGTTAGTAAGTGAACTGAGCTTTCATTTTGATGTCACCTTGACAACTGTGGTGTAAGCAATCTAGTACCTACTTTTCTAGGGAATTTATTCAGTAATGTTGTGAAGGATGGTCTATACCACTTACTAAATTACTAGTAATTACTAGATATTACTTCTGGCAGCATTCTATCCTGTTTTTGTGTCTTTTATATAAGCACCAAGTCCAACCTTAGCATTTGAGAACAGACAAGAGTACAGCTTGGAGTAGCAGAGCTGCAGGCTTAGCATGGTGCAGTTGCATGCCCACCAGAATTTTTAATGTGCTGGGATTTTTTTCCCCATTTTTTTTCCCACTGTTGTTAGTGCAGGCTTGATAATTAGGAATGGGATCTTGAATATAAAATAAGAGCTTTATTTCTTTTTTTTTGTTTATTTATCAGCCTATTGTAAGTGTATGGAAATACTCAGCATTAGCTAGTTTACTGAAAAGACTGACTGCTGATAGCAGGTTTTGTACGTGTATGGTATGATTTATAGAGCCAAATTCTAATCTATTCTTTATACCAGCCTCAGGCAGTACAGTTATTCTGCAGGAAAGTGAAGGATTTTGGTGTGTCCTTGAAAGTGATCTTTCTATATGAGTATGATGCAGTCTATCAGAATGACTTCCTTGCTCTCTAGAAAAGGAACAAAGTTCAGATACAGAAACTAATAATCCTGACGTGTTTCTTTTTTGTTGTGTAAGACATCTTGGAATACTAGCCTTCTATCAAAAGTCCACACACCCTGGTCATTCAAAGTAGCTATCAATGGAAGACTAATGTGACTATCATGTAAAACTATCATTCATTAATATAAAATATTTTAAATATAGTTAGATCAGTAAACAATTAGTTTTTAGTTCAACTGTCACATATATTAGAAATCTTCCAGGTCTGCTTCTGGCTCCAAGCACAGTTTTTCTAGGAATATCTGAGTTAGTATGCTTTGTTCTATTTCTGTGTAAACCAGCAAACAGTGGGGTGTGTGTGGTTTTTTGAATGTCAACTTAGGCAAGTCTGAGGGAAAGCTGGGGTGGGTTTTCTGTGAGACTGTTATAAAGCTGTTAACTGTGCTTCCTCTTGAACAAACTGTCCCTTGCGTTCCCTTTCCTTCTTACTTCCCTTTGCTGTCAGGAAATACCTTTCATAGAGCAGTAGTTCCACAAAGTGCAGCCTCAGCGTAGGTTAGGGGCTGTAACAACATTGACAAAGGACTCTTTGTCTTGTTACATTCAGGCAAAGGTTCTACTGCTATAAATAATGCATGTTTTAATTGGAAACTGCAAATGGAAATACCAGTCTCTACAGGCTTGTTGATTTCAGTATAATCTGTTAGGGGCAGATTCTGCTTACATGCTGAACACACAACACATTCCTCAAATTTGTCGTTAGTTGTTTTCATTAGTACTACCTGTGCTAGTGAGTTCCTTCCTATAAATTAAGACAAATGTCATATCAAGCTAATCATCTGGGAAATTCTATAACTGTGTATTATGAAAGTTGCCTAAAACACTATTACAAGACTGGGTACCCACTGATGTTAAGTGTTCTAGGTTCCGTTTCCCTTGGTCAGTATTAATAGGATCGTGCACTGTACTTAGTGAAAGTAAATTTAACTATTAGAAGGGGATGAGTTTAAAAGCAGATGAACATACTCATTTCTTGCCAGATTTCCCTGGGATTAATCACACTGTGCCACAGGTTTAGGCTTGCATGCACAATTACTGTGGCTGAGATGATACCTGGCTAATTCGTGAAGCTGGAACACTAATTGCCTCTAAGAGGATGAGCACAACTTTTTGTACCGTTTTAATTAAATTGGTTTAAAACCACACCTTAAGGCCTCTTCTAAACATAACATCCTACCAACTTTAGTAAAGGTGTCCGACAGTTACCTCAGTGATGCTCAAGTGTGTGAATACAAATCTGTGTGAAGGCTATTACTTTGTTTTGGGATGGATTGATTTTGCTTTAATTTGGATCATTTCTATTTGCATACATTCACCAGTCTTGTTTTAAACTGATTTAACAGTGTCAAGATGAATTTTGCACATTTTTTTTAGTAGTTTATAGATATTAAAGTGTTAAATGACGACCTACATCCCCCAACTTGCAGAACTGTAGAAAAAAGGGGAAACAGATTAGGGCGGCCCTATGTCATTTTATTACTGTCCAGTTTGGGCATCATAATCTCCTGCTGTTTGTGGGCAAGCCTGAGCAACATATACCTAGAATACTTCTAAGAAGTAGAATTTAGGATTAAAATAGGTTTTAAATGTGTAGAACTCCAAAGTGATGTGCAATCCTTCCAGAAGTGACTGAACGCTGATTTCGGAAAATGCTGTAAGAAAACCAGATCCCAAGCTTTGAGTGCCTAGAGCACAACCCAGTGTCCCAGCATGGGTGTATATTGAGCTACAGGTGAGCTGGGTGCCTCAGTCCAATCCAGAAGATGCTGATACTGAGCAGGGAGCCTTCAAGAGGCAAGGCTGAATGTAGGACTGAGTTTTACCCCTAATCTTCAGACTTAGGTACCTCTGGCTGGTCATGATTCACTCATGAACTCTTACCTCCTTGTTTGATGCTGGAGTTTGCTTTGACAAAACACAATCAGGGGAAGTCCTGGGGCCCCTACTTTAATTTATTTGCCTGTGTATAGATATCCCATGGTGGTTCAGACCACTCTTTTGCACAGGAGGACAAGGTTTCATATTCTGTGTTTCCCAAGAGAGTGCAGAACAGTAAAACCTTTTGGAAATTGGGTTTATCAAGTGCTCCTGTCAAAGAGTTATTTATGCATGAGGAGACCAGGCTTCTAAGTTCTATTTCAGAGAATATTTAAATCTTCTGTATTCAATGGAACAGGGATTAGGTCTCATCATTCTGTGTAGCATGTCTTAAATCCTATGTTGTACAGACATTCTCTTCTTTTTCTGTTGACTAAGAATGACTGAATTACTCTGTGAAGCAGTGGTTTCAGACATTCTTCTAGCTTTATGGTCTGGACCCTTTCTTTAGGGGTGATAGGGATATCATCAGGCAGAAGAGGTTTTTTGAATTTTTCTTTTACTGAGGTTACAAAGCAAGTCAGGGGCAGAAGTTAGGCAGGGAAAAATACCTCTGTCATACACATCAATCTTTTCAAATATACCTGTCCTTTGTAGGACAGTAGTAAAAATAGAAACGAAAGATAAAAGATAACTGCCTTCCCTTCTCCTGAAAGATTCTTCTTGAAAACAAATTCAGGGTAGCTAATTAAACTAAAAAGATAGGAAGGAGAAGTCTGACTTGGATGGAATGGTTAAACTCTGATTTTTTTTATTTTTTTTTTTCTGGAAGACCAGTAGTTAAAGGATTAACTCTATGTTCTGCAAGGTAATGCATTTTATTAGTATATTATTCTTTTCTTGATCATAACTAAGCAGGGCTGAGTGATGTATATGATTTACACTCTTGGATTGCATTACTTGAAAGCATCTTGGATAATTCTTCAAGTTTATTGAAAATCTAAATCAACGTTTTTAACTTGACATTCTTCTTTTCAAAGGTCATTCTACATATAACAGGAAATGTAAAAGGCCAACAGAAATAAATTGGCTACAAACACAGCAGCAGTGTCTGCAGAAAATATCTCAAAAACATTTATGGATTACATTTCCTCATTTACAGTGTATTGATTATTTTCACAATAAGTAGCTGCCTGTGGACTTTTAGATAGAGAAAACACATGCCAAGAGATCACATGTGAAGATGAACCAACATACCTGGGGTAGGTGAAAGTTCCATGCTGTGAACTGATATTCAGCATTCTTTTGGGTCATTGCCTTGATAACTCCACACCCAGTGAGTAATACGGTCATACAGCAGTGACAAGCCACTATAGCCCAGGGAGAAGGAAGCTCTTTTTGTGTTCCTAACCAGGTCTATTCAAAGGTATGCCCATAAGCTGTTGCTGAAAGTGCTGACTGCATCTAATTGCTGTTAATTTATTCTGGTCTGAATTGTACTGATTAATAGCTGTTAGCAGGAGCAGAGAAATTTTCCTCTTTATAGGTGGGGCTCAGAGCCTTGTCAGTTCAAGTCTTGTTGGAGAACAGAGTGTGCTGCTATAATTATTAGTAATTCTAATCCCTGGGGAAAGGAATCTGTAGCGTTCTTTTGTGTCATGAGGAATACCTTGGCCAGAATTTTATTCTTGCAGGTATGGGTGGGCAAGAAATCGTGGCTCCTTGCCCTGTCTGTTTCTCCAGTGGCCCTGCCACTGGGGTATGCGCACTAGCAGCTCTAGTCCAGAATGGGATTGCTCAGGGGGTCATTCCCAGATTTTTGCTACTGATGCAGTTGCTGTGAGACAGTGTCTCTCTTTGGCTCCTAGTTTTTAGAGGTGGGTGTGTCCAGTGTTAGTGTTACAGGATTAGAAAAATGCTGTGCAATGGTAAATAGCTGCATTACTGTTTATTGTTGTTACTCTTTGTTCATACGCAAATACAAGGAAACAACCACCTAATATAATCTTTTTACATACTCAGAAAGCATTACTTCCTCAGCGTTAGTTGATGCGACTGGCTCAAGGCGTTTGTTGTCTGAATTTCGGAAATGATGTCTTGGTGTTTGGAATGCCTTTTCTTCACTTGCCAGCTGCTACGTGGAGGTGCAGCAGTTCCATTTTCATGTGGCAGCTTTAATTTCTGTTTCCTTAACAGAAAGCGAGCAATGCAGCACACCTTTCCCAGATGCAATTAAACCTGCCTTAGTCACTGCTGGAGGAACAGGCAGAAACAGGTCATTTAATAGAAACTCTCCCTAATAAAACTGAGACAAACATATCCTGTTAAGATTTGGGGAAATCTCTTCAGGCAAAAAACCTGCTTCCTAAGGATGGACTTTGCATGGCCTTCCTTCAATTGTGCTTTCCTTCCTGTAGATGACAGATACGGTTAAATGCTGGTACTAGTTGTGTTATTGAGAGTGAAGCCAGAATTTCATGTGCCATGTCTGCAGGCAATGGCTTTACTCCCCATTCTGCTAAAAGGGGTCATGCTAGCTGCTGCTGAATCTTCCCAACCTGATCTATTAATTTCGAACTCTCCTGGAGCCAGATGTGTGATTGATCTTTCCAAACTTTAGTAGCCTAAGAAGTCATGCGTTCTGTCTAAAATTAGGCACTTGGATTCCTTCTAGAGCCAATAGAGGCAGTATTTCTTTCCTGGGAGTAATTAATCCCACCCTGATTGGGGGTGGTGGGGTAGCAAGGTGGCTGCTTCCCAGATGTAGCCACAGCAGGAAGTGTTCTAACAGCTGGTGCCTCTGCTCACTGCAAACCTGATGTTGCAACAGGATCTGCCAAGGGATCTTTCCAGGTTAGATTGTCAGTAAAATGAAATGCTGTCAATACTCAGATGGGTTACTAAAACTTGGTTTTGGGATCTGTCTGAAAATTGCAATGGCATTTAAAAAAGAACAATCACTGCAGTCTAGTGCTGAATGTGGAATTCAGATAAGTAAGAAAAGCAGCATTGTCCATCATGTTTTTCTCTACTATGTTTTAGAGAGCTCCTCAGACAAAGATTGGTGAAAGACTCCTACTATATGACAGACTTAAAGTAACATGTTAATGCCAAAGGAGATCTCCCAGATAGCATGCAGACCACGTTTAGCTCAGAAGATAAACTGCCAGTAGCCATAGCACAAAATTATTTTTGTAATATTCTGACTTAAGCAATTCCACGAACAACAAAACTAATGAAGCCTTGTTTCCAAAGTGTGTGTATGCATGTCTGCCTCCTCCCATGTGGGTTCTCTGGTGTCTAATGCTGTGTCCAGTTCCTCTGTGGGGAATATGAGATCCTCTCTCTTTTGACTACTTTCACAAATTATTTAAGGGTTTAGTGTTCTAGAAATCCCCTACCTTTCTGTTAAAGTTAGTTAAAATTTGCCACAGGGTTCCAGAATTACTAAGGGGCAGTGGACAGACCCATGTCTATGTAGAGCACAAAGACATGTGTTTTATTTTCATAGGAAACTTGGCAACAGATTTAGAGTGAGGGGTGTGGTGATGTGTTAGAGTATTGAGAAATGACTGATTTCAAAGTGTGGTTGGCCCCAAAAAGTGCAGAAAGGCGCCTGTGTCAGATCTCCTACCTTGCCTGTTCTCTGTAGTCCATTCCACAGAACTTCTGTGTGCCAGCTCCCACTAGACAAGAGGTGACTTGTGTTTTATGAAAATACTGTATCATTTCAAACCCAAAAAGAAATGTACTGCTTCTGTTCATAATGTCTCAGCAATGTGTCACAGTTAAAGCGCTGCTTATTTTATTTCTAAATTTGTGTTGTTATTTTTAGCTTTTATTTTTTACTGTTGATTCTTGCAATGCATTTCTCTGCTGCGTTAGTCGACCCTCTGAGACCAGCTATTTTTCACGATGAAAATGTGTATATGCCATAATTGGATCATTCTTGATTCTGTTTTTGATAAATGAAGCACATTGAACTCTTTAGGCCCCTATGGTAGGGCATTTTCTCTAGCCTTCATATTACTCTGGCTCATCTCTTCACTCTGTAATTGCAATCAGTGTGCTCAAAAAACAATTTATAAATTACTTGTCAGATTCTGTCTATAGTGTGCTTTCTGGCTGGCACAGAACCTGCAGAAAGAGAGCGATATCCAGTCTTCTATCTGCTTTGCACAATAAAAACATATGATAATGTAAGGATGGCAACATCAACTGATGGTAGGTTTTTTTGTCTGTTTTCCAATGTTGCTGTGAAGATGCTAGTTCAGTACAAGCTGTAAAACCAGATAATTTATGAAGTTGCATTTTTATAATATTTATCTTTAGTTTTCCTTTTACAACTCTTGTATTTGTTAACAAGCATTTGTCGAACCATGCTGTTCCTTTGAGATCCTCAGATGCCCTGCTCAAAGCTGAGCAGTGTGTGCATTCATGAAGATGTTGGCCTATCACAACATGTTTCCATTTTTCTCTCTATGAAGATCAATTTAAATTTATTACTGCCAGCTGTTTCTTTCTACAGTGTGTTTTTTCTCATGTGGTTAGCAATCCTGATTGATTCAAATCCTTGCCCTGCACAGGGAAAGCATCAGGGCTCTTCCGTTATGTTAACTTGTCTAGCAAACTAGCATCAGAAAAGGTTTAAAACCGTAAGCAGAAAGAGCATGTGTTTGACCAGATTTTGCTCTTTTAAAAATGCCATTTGAAGTAGTAATTTATTTATTTATTAATTACAATAATAAACAAATGTGGTCAAGTTTACAGTTTGTCTTAGTTTTATCAGTGGTCATCCTATTGTGTTTTTCTTGGGTAAATACTTGCACCAGTTTTGTTTGATTGCCCCTCTCTGACACATGGGAGTGTCATCTCATTGACTGCTGAACCCTCTTGCTCATGGAACAGTGACTGTCCCACACAGACCAAGTGATAAACTTAATCCTTAGTCTTTGAGGATGATCAATAGATTCAAGTTAACCATTTCACCATATGGCTAAACATTAATTATGCAGCATGTACTAGTGCCCTTTTTTTTTTTTTTTTTTTTTTTTTTTTTAGAAACATTTTAACCTTATGCATTCAGTGATTAAGTGCTGGCAGGTCATTTTTTCCTGTGCTGCTGCAGAGCAAAGTTAAACTTGGCTGGCTGCAACTGTGCCTCTAGCCGGGTGATGAGTTGTATGGGTTTAAGATGACGCTACTGACAAAATGGATGAGTTGAAAATCAGATTCTTCTGTTGTTACAAAACAGCCAGGCTAGAATGAAATGGCAGTGGTTCAAGCGCATGCTAGACAGACCATATGTTCCTTACAGCGAAATGAAGTGGTGTTGTATATCTGTATTGCTTAGCATAAGGACAACAGCTCCAGCTTCCAGAACTGCTGGCAGAAGACCTACATAGAAGAAATGTACTCTTCCTTTATCCTTTAAAAGTCATTTAGGAGTGAAGCCAGTGCCTGTTCGTGCTTGTCTCATGCTAGAGCAAGATGTGCTAGGAAAACATGTCTGATGCAAAGGAGTGGACATCATTGATATATTTCAACCAGGTATGCAACTGAGTTCTGAAATGGTCAGCTAAAATCTCCACAAAATTATCACTTCTGAAATACAGGACTGCAAAGGATCTCTTGGGTCACTGAGTTTCATCCCTCTTCTCTCAATAATTTTATGAATTCTGATTAATTTATCAAATTCCATTTTGAGAAGGGTTGTCATTTTACTGCTCTATTGGAAAACTGCTCCAGAGCTGTGATCGTCTCCTACCTTAAAGTAATTTTCTAATTCTCGCCACAAATCCCAGACCTATTTTCTATATTTTGATGTCTGTTTGCATTTGCTCTGAGAAGACTTCTTTCTCTCCCTGGTGCTTCTTTTGAGAAAGCACACTCTCTAGAAAAGCACTTTCCTGCAGAGCTTGTAAGCAACCAGAAGCAACAGGAACACTTCTCTGTGATGTCTGGTAAACCAGTGTTTTAGGCGAGAATTCCTTTATGAACTGTGCTTGACACCTTAATGATGATAAGTTCAAGAAAAGCTCAGTCTTAAGAACACGTTTACATTAACTTTGAACACATTACTCTGGATTGGAACCACATGGTTTAGGGTTCTCGAAGTATTTTTTTAGATTATCACTATAATGGTGTGGGAAAATAATGGGAATAGTCAAATCAAAAGTTGTGGGTCTGCGAGAGATCTTCAGCAAAGAAGAAATGAGGGACTTGTCACTGAGGATGTATCATGTCAGCCTGTGGGCCTTTGTGGGACTTTTGGCTGAGTAAAAACACAGGGACCAGGCCTGGGACAGCTATTTGTAAACCTATATAAGTTTAGATGCCAGCAAGTGGCAGCTGATCTGTCAATTTTCTAAACCTATAGTCTGCGCCAGAACGTTGCTGGTGGTGAAGGGGTAGGGGTGCAGTGCCAGAAATACGAATATAACTGTTAAGACAGCTGTTTGAGTGCAGTGTAATTTATTGAGGAAGTTCTGGCTGTAAGGTGCATCATCTGTGTCCCAGACTGTCCCCAAGTGAAATGCTCTCTGCCTTTGTTGCTGCACATTGAAAACTTGCTGTAGAAGGTGGTAACTGGCCCCTGTTGTTTTAGTTGAATGTTAGTACTGAAACGAATGGGAGCTTAATTTTAGTCTACCCTTAAAACTGCATTTTTCTCTTTTCCAATTTAAGTCACTTAAAATCTAATTCCACAATTGTGTGTTCGACCTGGGGTATGAGTATCTCAAGTCTTGTCCAGATTGCTTAAGGAGGGTGAGGTGAGGTAATGTGCACTGACAGAAACCAAGGTGAAAAACACGTTCCCTGTATCTTCTGTAGACAAGAGGTTCTTCAATGTGTTAACTAAGGCTGACGCTTCTTCAACATTTCTTCTTACTGCAGAGAAATCCTTGGTGAATAGCAAACACCTTGCTCTCATCTGAGAGCTCCATTTCTGCTTGGGGGTGCCAAGTTTAGGGTTCTACCCTAACAGCATTTGAGATTTGAGATTTTTGAGAGAAATACCCACTTCCTTTGTGGCTGGGAGAGGAGTTTGAGTAAAAGTTGGTTGAAGACCTACCTGTTGACATATCAGAGCTGTGTAGTAGAAACGGCAGTTATTCCAGCACGCAAGTGGTGAGTGAGCCATACCATCCTCAGGTAGATTTGCTGGAAGGCTGTGGTTTGTCTTCTCACCAAGAAAAAAACCCAAATCTTTTAAAGGCATGTAATTCCAGCTTCACAATTTGCCTGACCTTAATAAGTGACTGTCCACACCTGAATTGGTAAATCTCCATTGGAGGATAGTTGTATAATCTCACCCTTCTCACAAATCCCACTGTCCTTGCTCTAACTAAATCAGAAAAGGGATAAAAACAAATAAGCCCTGTGGTGACTCAGGCATGGGTAAGACAATGACAGTGCAGTCATATGCTGAAACAAATTGCTCAGACTGTGAGAAGTGTAGCTCTAAACCCTTCATCACCCACCCCCCTATCCCCACACCCCGTCTTTCACCCTCGGGATCTTTCTCTGCTCACTTCAGGTCATGATATTATCAGCTGTGGTGCTGTGCTCTGCATACTGAGTAGGGGAACAAAGTACATGTGCACGTCAGGTAGAAGGTAAATCTCACAGATTCGCTTTGGCTTTGCCTTCTGACTTACGCACTCCTGGGCTTGGTTATGATGTCATTTGCTAAAAAGCAGAACGGATTAAGCCAATAGCAATAAGTCATTTCCTTCTTATTTTCTTTTCTTTTCATGAAATGCTTTCACACTGTTAGGCAGAGCGTTGGCTCTGCATCGACCCCGCCTGAAATTGTGTGTAGTGCTGGCTGCCATCCAGGAAAGGAGAGAACAATTTAAACACCTCCCCGTGCAGTGACAACTGAAAAAAATTGGGAACTACTAAGCAAGTCTGGGAAGTGTGAGGGGCATGTGGCTTAGTGGTTTCCTCAGTGCTGACAACAAATGTAAGGGACCAGTTTCATCCTAGCGCTGTGTGTATGCGGCAGAAGTAGGAGGAAGCCCACAGAATCAGAAGAAACAAATATATACTCCAAACTTTGTCACTGGTGAGTCTCCCAAGAGAGTATGAGAAATACAGTGCTGCTAGAAAGGAGGCTTGGGACTGTGAGAAATGGCATTGTGTTGTGCCATTTGACTTGCACTGTGTACACCAGTATGGGGTTTTGAGGTCTGGTCTGCAGCTGGTATAAATCATAACAGTAAAAAGAAATGTTGTTGCAAATTTCCCTCATAATCTTTAATTCATTTTTCTAAATCACATGGCAACTGCAAAGCAATTTGTCTTCATTAGCATGAGGCAGAAATCCTAAACGCTTGGATAATTTAGGTAAAATACCCAACACATCTTTAGATGAAGACGTAACTTAGGTCCAGCTGTAAATCACCCAACTCAATCACCTTAATGGAAAGTAGTTTAGAATTCATCATCACTCGCACCAACCACTGCAGCAGCACTGGATTTAAAGCCAAGTTGTCTTCTGCTCTTGCACTGGTGTAAATTTGGGTCATAGCCAAAGAAATGAGTGGGCTTGCACTGTTTCTGCACTGGTGTAAGCGAAGAGACTGATGATCTCCACTGGAGTGTCTGGGCCTCTTCTACAGAATTGCAATTCCCTCTCTAATAAGGGCTGGTGTCAGGTTAGGATGGCAATTTATAAATCCCCTTATGTGCTGTAAATATAGCTGTGCTGCTTGACATGAACAAAATCCCTTTGGAGAGCCACACAGCAGGGAGATCTGTAGCCAGACCTAGGTTGCAGACTTCTGTTGGCACAGCAGTATCAGCCAGGGATGTGAAAAGGTGTGATCTCTGGCTAGTGGAGCCAGGCTAAGAAAATCTACTAATAACAAATGCAGTTACACCAATGTAACTATTACATGGTTGCAGGGTGACTTGCAGAAGGGTTGCCAAATATCCTGCTGTTAAGTTACATCCACAGTAGGATGCATAGGCTGAAATAGTTACTCCAGGAAAAGCTCCTATTAGTATAGATCATATATATATCCTTTAAGACCTGCCTTCTTTATCACAGCAGTTAATAATTAGCAGGCTTTAGGCAAATGGGGTATCTGAGTTTTTCAGCAAACTGTGGAAGACAGGCTAAAGCTGCCAAAACCAGCCTGTGTGTCATGGCACTTGTGAAGCAGTAACTGCAGTCACCCCTCGCAAGCACAACATGGAAGAAAAATTTGTGGTTTACTCATAAGCCAGTAGGTTTCTTTTTTTTTTTCTTTTTTTTTTTTTTTGGTGGTGATTGTTGTCAAGAGTTGCCAAAATACATGATGTATAATACCAAGGGAAGTAGAAATGTCTTGCAGGGATTCAAAAGCATAACACAGTGTTTGGTTTTGGGTGATGAAGGAGAAGCAATACTGCATCTCATCTGCATATAGATGTTTACCCTGCAATTTAACTCTCAGTGGTTTTGGAGCCCATCCGTGAACCCTTATTTATGGAGCCTTTCTCCTAATCTGGAAAAAGCACTGGTGATCTTTTGCCTAGTTAAAAATAAATGGAGTTCCAGAAATGAATAATAAACAGGGCTAATAATAATATTAAATAAGCAAGCTGCTCTCTTAGAGAAAAACAAAGAAAGAAAATCTCACTTTTTCTAGCTATTTGCTTTATTTTAGCAACACGATTTGCAGGAATGCTTCCAGCACAGAGATTCTTTGAGATTTGTTACTCTTCTGCTCTCTAATTTGTTGCGGTTTTGGACAATGTATGCAGTGATACCAATGGCAGAATGGGGAAAGTGGGACAAAGGTGTTCTTATGTGCACACTAGCACCTCCATCGGTCTCTGGTTTATACACACCTGGAAGGATTCACATCCTTCCCCTCCAATTATGGCCTCCACGTGTCTGGGATTTGTTGCTTTCCAGTCAATGCAGCATAAATCCTTATTAGATATGTCGTAATGATTCTTAGTATTCAGCTAGGGCATGTATCTGATGACTGTAGCCATTTACTAGTAGAATTTGAAACAGGCTTTTACCGAAACATGTAATAAAACAACTTTTAAATTTTTAATATCTCTTATTACATAAATGAGTTTTATTAATTCTGCCCCTTCACACTGACTTCTTAAGGCATCTCCCTGAATATATTGCCAAATTAAGATATTGCAGAGAAAAATATCAGAAGAGAAGGAAAAAGCCTCTAGAGCCAAAGGGCAAGAGAAAGAAGTTTCTGTTTGTGTGATCTGAAATGGGGCTGAGAACTAGTGAAGCAAAGTACAGCCAGGAAAACTGCTGCAGTCAATGCTGCTGGGAAGAGCTGTGGTGGAACAGCTGGTTCTGGGAGGCAGATGCCGAAACCTTGAGGCTCTGTTGCTCTGCAACACATCTGGGACACTTAAACCCATTTTTAATGATATGTATGCAAAAGGATGGAAAATGAGGCTCGGCAGTTAGTTTTACTGTAATACAGTAAATGATCCTAGGGCCTGATCCAGCGATGTGGTGAGCATTCTCCAATATCATCCAGTAAAAGCAGACAAGAAAAGTGAACTTCTTCCAGATGGACTCCCACAGATCATCCACTGCATATCCAGATATTTCATAGGAAAGCTCACCAACTACATTCAGGCTAAGTAGTAGCAAGATTATGAGCTCCTCTCACTGATCCAAAACTGTCATCCCTGCTGTATTTTAAAAAGAATCTTCTCTAGAATTTCTACCATGCATCTCTTAAGGAGATAACCTTTTGGGGGGACGAATTCTGGTTTTACCCTTCAAGTTTTCTATTTGCTGTTACCATCTCTCTTGTCAGAGCCAATGGAAAGTGATTTTGAAATCGTTTGGTATGCGGAATCCACTATGGTTTGGTGTCTGTTGTGTTGCTAATCAGATTGGCACCACTGAACTCTTTTGCATGCTTATTGCAGGAGACAAACAAGCAGACTTCCAGAGAGTGAGGGAGACCTTTACAGTTTAAAAAAACCCCACATTCTGATTATGTCAGATGGGCTTTATAGAAAATGTTACAACTCCACACAATTATTGAGGAAAGGGCTTTAGTATTTGAAAACTCCAGACTTTCACCTGAATCGTACCAGTGCGTCAATGTGGTTGTCATGCTACATCTAGTAAGCCCTGGGGAAAAGAATGTAGTTTTGATAGCTATTGTGTGATTTGGCCTGCATCACAAATATAGCTTTAATTCAGTTTACTCATAAACAACCGAAAATGTCTCAATGTATAAGGTTGAATTTTCTTCCTTCCTGGCATGAAAAACCAGCCAAGCAGCCCCTTGCCCCCAGAGAGCACTGAAGGAGGCTGAGGGGAGACCTTATCACTCTCTACAGCTACCTGAAAGGAGGTTGTAGAGATGTGGAGGTCAGTCTCTTCTCCCAAGTAACAAGTGATAGGACAAGAGGAAGCAGCCTCAAGTTGCACTAGGGGAGGTTTAGGATGGATATTAGGAAAAATTTCTTCACAGAAAGGGTTATCAAACATTGGAACAGGCTGCCCAGGGAAGCGGTGGAATCGCCATCCCTGGAGGTATTTAAAAGGTGGGTAGATGTGGTGCTGAGGGACATGGTTTAGTGGTGGTTTTGGCAGTGTTAGGTTGATGGTTGGACTGATGATCTTAAAGGTCCCTTCCAACCTAGACACTTCTATGATTTGTCAGGGAGTGAGCTTGGGAACTTAACCCTCCAAAGTAGAGGGGTGTTTTGATATCCAAGTGAGTTTTATTAGTTCAAATAACTGTACGAGTTGCAGATCTCTTTATTTACTGTTCAAGTCTCTAAAACCTGATTTCCAGATGGCAGCCTAGTAAGTCTTTTTATCACCAAACTTACTCCCTCCCTTCTTATTGATGGAGAGACTTAAAAACAGATTCACTCTGAAAATGTAAAGTACAGAGCAGGAATAACAAACTACCTGGAACTGACGGGAGTTTTATGTGAGGATGAGAAGATGAGAAATTTTACTGCATCAAGCAAAAGAAGATACAGGATTTAAAACTAGTAGCAGGAAAAGCTTTTTAAAAAGAACTGCCAAAGCTTGTGCTGATCTGACATGATGAAGAAACCTGACCAGTTCACCTGGAAATGGAAGGCACCCCTAAAGAAACTTCAGGAGGCCACTCCAGTTTACTCACTTTCAAGGTACAAGGTCTGTCCAGATGTTTGAGCTATTCTTGCAGTGTTTGGAAGTGCATATTTTCTTAAGAGATACAATGTAGTCCTGAATTACTCTGGTTGGAGGAGCTCTGTCATTCTCATTAGCCTGAGAAATGGATAATGCAAGCTGGAGGCAGACACGATACAGCCACCTCTCTGAAAGGCCCCTGATGGTTCATTCATAATGTTCAGTAACCTCGTTGTAACTGCTCTTCTGGGTTTCTCCTTGGAGGGCTATTCCTGGTGCATCATAACTCACCTAACCAGCTGCAGTAGTTTGAGAGCATCCGCTGTGGCTGGGCAGGCCGGATGGAAGATGTATCTTAGAGGTTCTTGTTAGCTTTTGTAAGTTTGCATTAGCAAAACTTTATTCCTAGGTGTTCATGGTCACTCTAGCAGGCCTGCTTCCAAACGCTGCCCTCAAAGTCAGTGGAGCAGGATGCCAAGCTTCGACTCCATCGGGTCATGGCAGCAGGATAGGCTGCATCAGTGTAGACCAGTTTGCACACCACATGCGTGATGCAATTGCTCTGCTGCTGATGCACTGGGATAAGTATGGTGATGGACAGAAAGCCAGGGTAGATGCAACTCTGAGACCTTGCTGACCTGCATTTGTCATCATGTAAGCAGCTAATGCTCTACCAAGGCAAAACAGCACAGGAGAAGACTCTGCAGCATAGGGCAACAGCAATGTGGTCTTGGCTGTCTTTGGTTTTCCCAGCTGTCACTTTCAGTTAACTAGAATAGAAGGCTGTGTGAATAGCATTTCACTGCCTCTTCTCCTGATCTTAAAAAGAAATTTTAAGTAGCATGCAGCAACCAATTTACTTCCTGGCCTGAAACACAGTATGAATTATCACCCTGAAACAGTGGGATTTAAAGTAGTTCAGTTTCAAGCTCAGGCTTTCTGATCCAAAGCTTTTGGGAATGAGACACACCTGCCTCTCCAGACAGCAAAGCCTGGAGGGACCCAAAGAGATTAGGAGCTGCTGCAACTTTGCTCCTGTTGTCTCTCAGCTTAGTTCCCTGCCCATGTTGATGTAAGTACAGTTGTGCGGAGGTGCAACATAAGGTATTTTTAAGTACTTTGGGTTTCCTTTCCAGTCAGTCCCTTTTTGCTTATTTGTGCTGAATCTGTCTGGATAAGAAACAATTCCAGAGTGAGCAGCTGCCAAGTGAGGTACATGTGTAAATACACCATCAGCTGTAGCAGAATGGCGATGGTGCCTCTGTCAGACTGTTTGCCACTTTGAAGGGGCCTGTGTCCCTTCACATAACACCATTTGGGGACCTTGCTGCAAGTTTTCTGGAAAGAAAGTTGGTTTACAACTTACAGTGGTCAAAACTGAGGCACACAGTATTAAATCCCAACCTCTGAAGTGATGAGCGTGTCCTCAAAATATATGAGTCCTCAGCTTCTCTTCAGAGCTCTTTCTGCCTTGCTCAATTGCTGCAGAGCAGAGGGCTAGAACTATGCTAAAAGATCAAATTACTCATAGATCCTTAGTGCTATGCAGTGTATATTAAATTACATTTTCTCTGGATTTAATGCAGATTTTTTGCAATGTTTTTGCTCTTTGCTATTACTTATTTGTTTAAAAATATGGAGTGGGGAGGGATTGTAGAGTTTCCATTTGAAAACTAGGAACGGTAAAAGTGTTACTTGTTGAAATGTGGGAAATGAATATTCTGTTCTGGGCCCGTTTGTTTTGGCATCTGGGAGGATGCAAGTCCTTAGCTGGTTGCTAAGCATCATTTCACGCTCTTCAGATAGTCTAATCCAGCATTTCCTTCTTTGGCTTATACTTGTCCCGCTTGTTCTTGGTACAGCAACAGTTTTTGTCTTTCTCTCTGGAAGTTTAGCAGTTTTTCAAGAAGAGAGAAAAAATGTTTGATTTTCTTCTCCATAAAAAAAAAAAAAAAAAGAAAACCTTTGTAGCATTTTTATACTGAAATTTGACCTCAGCAAGAGACAACGGAAACACGTTTGACAGAAACCAAGGCCCTCATTAAGGAAAACATTCTCAAGTACCATCTGAATTTTTAGTTTCTGATTGTAACTGGACTTGCAGCACATAGGCATAAACCTGAAATTAAGCATAGGCTTGAATTTTTACTGGACTGCTGTCTCTAGGTCACCAGTATATCTTTTGGTGCCAGGAAAAAACAAGTTCTCAGAGGACTGAATTAACAGTCTCTTAAAAATCTGTTTCTTTTGCATATACTGTTATTTGTCATACAATAAACCAAGTTGTCTCTGCATTTCATTAGCTTTGTGCATGCATGCGTACATAAATAGTATGACAATGCCCATTGAATAGACAGTCTCTCAGTACTCCATTGTGTTTGCACATGCATGCATAAGAATGCTACATTTTAATATATAAAGGCTCGTGTTATGTGGTCTGTGATGATGTTTGTGGAAGTAAGCAAGCTTCCTGGAGCGAACGTCCTGTCTCATGCTGCCAACAACCTTGTCTCTCTGTTTATCTGTGTTGGGCAAAGAGGTTTGGTTTTCCAGACCCAATACTCTTGTTCCATATGATGGAATTTCTGTATTAAAAATAATCTGCCCTCTTTCCTGGGCTTGCCTACTTTCCTTTTTTTAAACAACAACAACAAAAAAATTTGGTCCCTTTGCGATGTGTGTTATAGTTCAGTCTTTTTCACTTAAACCCATCATTTTAATTCTATAGAAAGAAGTGCTCAGGTGGAACAAAATTACACAGATCTGCCCAGCAAACAGTGTTTGCAAGATAGGTATCAATGTGGCACCCAGAACCACAAAGAAATTAAATTATTTTAAAATGTTACTGCATTTCCAGACAACAACTTTTCTGTGGAGGGAACAAGACTAGGTTCATATGGATTAACCAGCACATGATCAAATGATTAAGAAATGTATCATAGTGTGCAGTGCAGAGGAAACATGATTAAAAATCCTGTTGGGACTCTTAATGTGGATTTCTGTGTAGGAAGAGAAAGGTTCTACTTAGGAGCATGAACCAGTAAGTAAAAGCTACATAATGTATACATGCTTGCACATATATTAAAAAACTGTGTAGTGGAGCACATAGGTGATGGAGATAACCAGCAGTGTGAGATGATGCTGAATAAAAAGTTTACAGCTTCCCATGAAGTGAATGTGCTTTGGCTGTGAACAAAATGATATCTCACTCCTATTCTAGGCTAGAGACGGCTGTGAAGTGGTGATGACCTTCCTTGTTAGTGTAATACTGCGAGGTGTTATCCGTGGAGAAATAGATCAGTGCCACCTCGTTCAGGTCAGATTTTATTCAAATTTCAGTTTAAATACTAGTCGCGGCAGAGGAAAGCATTTTACTGAACTGCTCAACCTGAATTCTCCTCCTAGACATCCTTGCAGACCAGCAATGCCACTCACCCCAGCTTTCCTCAGTATTCCCCTGCCCCGTGGGGTGTTTCTGTTTCTCACCTGGGGGGGCTGGTTATGCCGACTCCTCTGTAGGGGCATGTGCTGATGCCTTCTGAAGTCAGTGGCCATCTGCTTATTTAATTAAATGATTGTCAAAATAAACCCTCATCTCGGGCAATTGTGGTGCTTGCTATAGCCAGTGGGGAAACATTAACTTCTGACCTGGCAGTTTTTGGGTACCATCTGCCCAGCCAGGCTGTCAGAAAGCACAGCTCAGTAACCCAGCCGGTATTGTTTGAGGATATAGCATGGATAAATACGAGCAGAAGATGGGGGTTGCTTCTCCATCCTCAGTTATTACTCTAAAACAGCCCTTCAGGAGGTTTCCAGCTGACATAGAAAAATCTTAGAAACCAATGTAAATACAGCAGGGAGTGGTGACTCTCCACATTTCCTCTCATCAGCCCCACCATTTTTATGAAGACACTGCTCCTGGAGGGAAGTGGCCAGGTAAATCCCGGCCTCTGCTAGGGATGGCCAAATAACGTCCCAGGTAGTACCACGAGCAAATACATAAGCCAACAGATAATGCTTGACTGACCAGCCCTGAACTGATGCTCTAAAAGTGAAAGCCGCCATGACCATTCATCAGTTTCCTCTGAAAAAGAATCCTTGAAATGATTTGGGTTTGAAGTGCTCAGAAAATTAGACTTCATCTGCCTGCCGAGAGAGAGAGATGGGGCAGGGGTGGGGGGGAGGAAGATCAACGGTTTTGATTATTTCTCTGCTTTTAGCTCCACAATTCTGTGTTATGCATTATTCATGGCACCAGTGTATGGTACTGCTGACATTTGTCATTGCTGGTTTCATTATATGCAAATGTGCAAGCCCCTTTTGTAGACACTACATGAGACTTTTTTTCATTATGTGAAAGAGTGAATGTGTAATTAACAGTGTACCAGTGAAACCAGCACTTACTTGGCCTATCATAACAGGAATCTGTTCTTCTCTAATAGCATTTTCAGTTCATCACACACACGGTATCTCCTTGGGATATGAGTAATAACCTTGTCTTTCTTGAGTAACATTCAAATGGCTTTTTTTTTCCTTATTGCTGTAAGAGGAGTCTGAACACTGTTGTACATGGTAATTTAAGCTACCCCTGTTCAGATATTGCTGGCCTCTGCTGGTACATAAACCTCTGCAACATCGGGCTTTCATTAGCCATAAGCATGAGAATTAAGGTCTGAACGTGGTTATCCTGATATATCTCTGGAATATATCCACTGAGATCCACAGCCTGACTGCAGATGTTGGGTTGTACCTGGGGTGATGGAGAGAGCATGCCTTGGGAAATGAGTCAAGGCAACTGGTACCCTGTGAATAAGGCCCCTAGATTTATGTGTAAATAAGAGAGGATTTTGGCTCCAGAGTACTAAATGATACTCAGGGGACAGCGCTTTCATTGCATTTATTTTAAGAAAAATCTGCTGTTGGAGCAGGAGCAATTTAACTCTTATTATGCTCATTTCTATGTGGCTCACTGAAATATTCCCTGCTGGAATATTATTCAGAGGCTTATTATCCCTGTATAAAGCTCTTCATTTATTTAAAGTTCTTTAGGTTAAAACCTCACGTACTAAAGAAATCATTATAACAAGTACCTTCTATATTTCAGAGTTCACCCAACCTTTCAAACAAACAAAAAAATATTGCCCTTTCCCTGCCCCCTTTTCTTTAGGTTCTTGTTCACCCTTCCAACACAGTGCTCGCATAAACAGGTTCTCTTTGCAGCTCTTTGCAGGAACAGTGGGGGAATAGAGAAAAAATTATTTATACAAATTGTCGTTACTCCAGCGTGGAGGAGAAAACACCGCAGTGCCGTTGGGCCTGAGAATCTTTCTGGAGCTGCTGCAGTCTGTGTCAGCGACTGAGTGGGGAGATGTGGACTAAGCCAGCCCGTGAGGAGCACAGACATGCTTCCCAGGAGTCTTTCCTCCCCTCAGCCTGTTGTTTCTGCAAGCTCAGCAGTAAAGGAAGTAAGAACAGGAAAATTTAAATGTATGCTTTTTAAAACATCCAGTGTATTCTGCCTTCTAGCCTGCTATGGCTGTACCAGAAGGCAGAGCTTCCCTGGAATATTGCAGAAGTTGTTCAAAACCATTTTTTCCCCCTCTCTCAATTGGAATTTTAATTTTGGCCAAAAAGGGGTTTTTCAGTAAAAATGAAAATGTTGTATTCAAAAGTCTTTACAGCAGAAAATCTTTTTGTCTGTTAAATTAAAAACAAACTATTTTATTTCAGAAGCCCCTTCCTTGCCTTGTTTAAAGTCTTCATGGAAAATAATTTGGGTTTTTTTGGTTGTTGGCTTTTTTTCACCAGCTAAACTAATAAAATGTACTAGACTCTTAGGAATATTCTATTGTTGTTAAAATATCTTAGCAAATGAAGCCTTCCCTAATCTGTGATTTCATCTCATTACCCCTGCACACACACAGTAACCTCAGCAGTACTCAAAAGCCATTCACTGTACTGAAACCAGACTGAACCCTGCTGTAACTCCTGCAACTCAGTGAGTGGATGTGCCCCCTGAAATCTCCAAGGCAATTTAGCAAACGTCATTTGCAGGAGGGATCAGGTGAGAAATTGTTGCTGTTCTATGTTAATCTCATTCAGTTTTCCAGATGAGAAGGGACTGTTGATCCTCCTGTTCTGCAGCAGGATTTTCAGTGCGTTGTGGAGATCAGGCATGTGAAGGTCACGCACACCCCACTTCAGCTGTGTGTGTTTTTTACGTCCGGAAACAAGAACTTCTCAAAAAAGGCAGGATTGTTATTGCTACTTATACTTATGCCTTGAAAGAGCTGCCATTATGTAGTAAATTACAGTGTTTATATATGGGTTTGGGACCTTGAACAAAAAATAGTTTTCTTAATCCTGTTTGTCAGAGGCTAAGATTAAGTGTAGATGATCCACTAAAAGAAAAATTGAAAGTGTCTGGATTTGATCCTAGCCTGACAGAAGTGCTAAACTAAAGATGAAGCTATTCACTCTTAAAGCTGAGCCAGCGATTCTCCTGGAAACCATTATGGCCAATGATAAATTCTATAGAAATCCTTAATGTATGAAAATACAGTACGCACGACATCCAGAGAGATATAAATGAAGCCGAGCAGAATTTCTAGACGTTTCTGGCACTGCCGCACAGAGAAGTCATTGTGGTGTCGTGAATAAAAATTAACCCCTGGCAAAAGCAGTTTGCAAGTACTGTACATTTCAGAGTAGACGGTGGCTTTACAACGTGGCAAAGGGAGAAACTGTGAAATTCCACTCACCGTAACCCCAGACATTCTCCAGGGCTCAGGTAGTGCGTCTGGGACTCCTGAAGCATCTTGCGCATTGTAGCCTGATGCCATTGCTGGGAACAAGCTCCTGCCAGACGTGGAGCTCGGGTCTGCAAGGTGCAGCTTGGAGCATAAGTGCAGCTATATGAGTTGTCCCTATTGTCAGGGGAAAGAGAGGGTGATGATTAGACTATGTAAGTTCAGAGGTAACTGGGTTAATCACAGGTCAGATCGCTGCCATTAGTAGTAAAAGTCTGGGACTGCTGCTGTGTATGTGCAAAATAAAATACGTGTTTTCTAAGATAAAGAAACTCCAAGAAAAATACGGCACTGCTTCTTTTTGCCTAATGCGAAAAGAAGCGCTGTACTAGTACTCCTTCCCTTTAATATGGCACATCAGAAGGCAGCCATGAGTTGGCCAATTTATTCCAAAGAGGAAAATGAGAGATGGAAAGGAGGCAAGATTTTTGTAAAAGTTTTTCAGTGCGGAAATTTAAAAAACAGCACTGTTTAGATGTCTCTGAGCTATTGCAGGCTGCTCAGGCTGAAGTGAAGGAAGCTTCATAAGCTTAATTCCAGTGCAGAGTGTCTTCTGCCATGTCTGACTGGAGTGGAAATGGATCTCCAAAAATGTATAGTGCTTGTCTCAGGATTCAAATGCGTCTTGATGTATAGGAAGAGCCTGGATGGTTAAATGAGGCTTTAAAGGTGACAAGCGTGTTGAGAGCTTTAAAGCCATTTGGTTCGGCTGTAGAAGTACAGAAGTCTTCTGCTCAAAGCATTTGAGAAAGGTAACAGGAAAAGGTACATGAATAAGTATTTATTAAGAGTTTACAACTGAAATTCACACATCTATGACAGAAAAGAAAATACATTGCTTGCTTATAGCTGAAACTATTAAAGCCTTATGGTCAGCAAATGCTGAAATGCAGTTTATTTTAGTGCTTCTGGAAGTGATCACTGTGAAAAGTCACTGTGATCAGCAATATGTAGCCTTACTCTCAGCAGGGGAGGGAAATGCTTTTTCTGCTTTCAAAAATTCAAGAGCTGACTTCAAAACAAGTTGTTGTACATCTGTTGCTATGTGGGGGTCAGAATTTGGCTACTATGTGCTAGGTAGAAAGGCCCAGATGAATTTTCTGTGATGCCCTAAAAATCTCTTCTTTTCCAAGAAAAAACTAGTAGTAAAGAAAAGTGGAACAATACAGATAGGCTCATGGTATATATATGGTGCTGCCAAAATATTTCCCTGTTCTAGCCTGGGAGAGGAGCAGAAGGACAAAAGAGGGTTAAAGTCCATGCAAACCTGTCAGCCAGGCCTGAATCACTGCTGTTTCATACAGCGTAGTGCCCTCCCCAGCATTTCTGCTGTGCCTTTGCTGTTTGTTTCTGCCAAGTGTAGAAACAGACCCTTACTTACGCTTTGGTATTGGGGAATACCTGTATTAAGCAAACTGTAGTGATAAAATGCCTGCTTTGATGTGTACAACCTTTGAAAAGGGACTCTCTTCCAGAAAATGATACGATATTCTCACTGTGCCGCAGATTCCCTTACCCCAAAAGTCAAACTAAAAGTCTCCAAACAAAATCAAATTCATAAATAAATCTGCTCCCTCGTGAACTGCCACCTCAAGCACAGTTCCTACCCCCCAAAGAAGGCCATTGCTGTCATTCTTTAGTGGGCACTGACATGATTTGAGTGTCTCTGAACAGCACTTTTCTATTTAACTCTCTTTTCTTCTGCTGCTGGGCTCTTTCATTATCTATGGTTCTGGTCTTGCTCATCTGCATTCAATTTATTTTGAGGTTTTGAGAACTGCAGTAGTTAATGCCGGAAGCCGTGAAGGCCGATAACGAATTACAAATCCTTTCAGTAAATTCTTCTGAAATGAGCACAGTGCTTGAGAAAGGTCCTGAGCAGACAGGATCTGGACCCAAAGTCTCTTCCTGCCATACTTGCATACAAAGATCTACCAAAGCAACGTTCCTGTTTTAGCAAGGTGTTCCTTGTGCATGGCTGACTCCGTAGGACGTGGCCACAGAGCCTGAGGGACTTGGCTGCTGTTCTTGGCTCTGCCGGTGAGCTGCCAGCCAGCTGCTCTACCTACCCATGCCTCCTCTTCCTCTACAGAATGGGGATAGTGCTACTAGCCATAACGGCACGCATTGGGAAAGCACTCTGAAGGGAAAGGGAGAGCGGCCGGACAGTTATCCTAGACCCACAGGCAAAGAGCAGTTTGTGGATGTGTGTACTGCTATCTCATTAGCATTACTCAGCCCACACTTGGACCATTTGTAGCTCCGAGAAAGTCTGTCTCTGACCATGTTGTATAATTCATACAATATTCTATGTCGTTGACTGATAAATATATTTATGCTTTTTAACATGGATACATCTGGCCAGTACCAGACTCCATGAATGGAGTCATTGCTTTTGGTTACCCTAGAAATATATGGTGAGGTGAAATATCCCTTAAATGGTAGGATGATGTTAAAATTAATCTTCTAGCGTGCTTCAGTGTAAAGCTTGATTAGCTAGCAGCCAGAGCAGTGCAAAGCAGAACTGCTTCTGAGTACTGCTATTAATTATGTATTATCATTTGTTAATAATTGATATTGCTTTTTTAGGTGGGCATAGGGGCTTGGAGATAGTTAAATGTGCCTAAGAAAACATTCTCTACGAGGGGTTGAAATCGGCAGGAACTGTACTTGGGGAGCAGCACGAATGCGATCGCACAGTTTGTTATTGTTTCTGACACTGAAGCTATTGTGGGGCAGGAAAGGAGGGAAGGGGAAACACAACCGCAGCTGGAATTTTCCCCTCTGCACTCTGCTGCCTCCCTGGCCGTGCCTCGCAGCAAGACTGCGAAGCGCTTTTGAGCTGGCAGAGCTTGGGGTGCAGTAGCACCCCCAAGGTTGCTCTACGAGGGTGAACTTCACAACCTGCCAGAGCAACAGCTGAGCTGGGATGTGCCAGAGGGACCGTGAGCTGCTGCGTGCTGGGGAGAGGCAGTGAGCACCGGCTGAGCAGGGCAGTGCTGGCATGGGGGAAAGGGGAAGCCTAGTGCTTTAGTTCATACTAAATTATGATCCCAGGTTTTTCACTTGTGTTCATGTGAGCACTGATTTCTTTTTGCCTGACTCTTTCAGACTGGAGGAGAGCCCAAGCCAAAATCCCATTTACGAGTACTGTCCACTCTGTCCTTGGTTATAGAAAACCAAGGTTACTATAGTAATTTGAAATTTTAATGCTGAGAATGACAGGTAAATCCAGAGGTGTTCCTGTCGTCTCTTTCTAACAAACATAAAATAGTACCCAGGGAATCCCACTCAGGCACGGAATTTAACCCCCTGAGCAGTTTCTTATGACCCTTTGTTTCAGATGGTGACTTTTATCCATGTTTTGGTTAGTTCCTTAACAGTTTAAGTTACCTGTTTCCTTCAAGAAACTTAACGGCTTTGGGAAACTATCTTAAATGCATGACAACTCTTCAAGCCCCTGTTCCTCTTCCTCTGTAAGGTTCAATGATTTTTAACAATACAGAATACTAGAATAGGTCACTGCAGACTTCACTAATCACATATATCAAATATACAACATCCTTTCTTCCTGGAAGGAACTGGCCAGAGCATCCTTCAAGTTGGACTAGATAAATAATGAGGGCATTGCTTCTATTTTTCATGAGTCAATATAATAACATGTCAAAAGATAAATATGCTCTATATAAAAAAAATTATTGCTTGTGCTACAGGGGATTTACTACTTCACTAATAATAATATTTAACAGCTGTATATGCTATTTTATAATTGCATTAATTGAAATAAAATGGCAGTGCAATGAAGACTGTTTTACAGGGCTACAAGACAACGGTGCCATAAGTAACAGTAAGGTAACAGTATTATAATGAGACATCAATTAATGCATGTATCACTACCAAAGGGGGAATTGGAGGCAGGAAACTTGCATTACAGAACACAGTTAAAGGCTTATGCAATCTAAGTTTCAGGCAGAACCTGAAGAAGGTAGCCTAGAATATAGGTGTTATTTCTGGTTGTATCCTTTCATAGAGCTATGGAGGTGTTTTCGAGAGCTATCACAGTGCCTTGTTACTCAAGTGAAAACTCCTAGTCTATACAAAACCATTTTATAATGCCAAAAAGGTGGTCATGCAGCCCTTACAGTTTGTGCTACAACAACTTCAGCATGTCTGCAACCCTTTCCCTCTGAGAACCACTCTGGCATCTCTTGAGGAAAAGCATCAAGGAGGTTCACAAACCTCAAACTGAGAATTGCTGCTATAGGTGAAGGTATATTTGTGTTTATCTATCATAGGTAGTGATTTCAGAGGTAGCCAGGACAGAAAACAAAAAAACAACCAAACAAAAAAAAGATAGGATGTATTTTGAAATATTTGTAGCTTTCCAAATTTGGTTTCAGCACTGAGATGAAGATTTTTCTTTCTTTCTTTTTTTTTTTTTTTAAATTAATAAGCACCCTGCAGACATTTTGCTCTAATTGGAAGCTGCAAATAACTGAGCAAGAAAAGAACTTAAACAGAATAGAAAGCTGCAATAGGGAGCCAAAACTGTGGGTGGGCCTTCCACAGAGCTAAAGAAATGAAGAAAAAAATGGAAAAGTAGACTATCTCTGAGGGATTTTCCTCCAAAAAGCTTTTGTGAGATGGGAATTCAGCTACTAGCAGTTGAGGAGGCAATAATCCAAATGACAAGCATACTGGAAAAAATCTATAGCTCTACTGGCACAGCATTGCTTTCTTCATGCTGGCTGCTTCAGAGCTTGAATTCTGTAGTTTTGGTTTTTTGATGGTGGTGGGTTTTGTTCACCTGATGTCCCAGAATTTGCAACTCATTTTGGAGCAGTAAGGCTCCCGTTGGTGCGATGCCATGCAGTGGCTGCCTGTACCGGCCTCAGCTCTTAGGGCTGTTGATTCACTGACGTTGCTGATAGAATCAAACAAATAAAAGGGATCAGCAGAACCAATCCAAAATAGGAAGCTCTTCAGAGAGGCTCCTGATTACTAGTTAGTTGGATTATGGGTTACTTCAATTATTACTACGTTTTTACTCCAGTAATTTCCTGTCTAGGATAGCTACACTTTTAAAAGCCCATATCAAGAGTCTTTTAGATGTTGTATTACATGTCAGAGATTTTAAGACTTGTGCAGTAATAAAGACCAATAAAACTCAGCAGTTTTATTGCTTAAGCGCTGAGCTTGTGGTTTGATCAGATTAGCATTATACAGGCCTTTCTTTTAAAACACTGACAAATATGACTGCAGTGACATATATTACAACCGAGTTGTATCCCAGGAACCAGGACACATCTTCCAATATTTTTGGGGAATAATTTGGACCACTCTTTGGAGTGACCAAATGCTGAAATAACTTCTTTTAGTGTAGTGTTGTATGTATGGGTCTCTGATAGATACATAGCTTAAGGCTAGGCTTTTCCTGATGCTGGACTTTTGAATAAGTATTTGAAAGGTATTGAGCTGCTTGGAGGACTCCCTGCACTTCATGTGAACTGGTGGCATTCAGCTGAGCTGATAGCACTAGAGGAATTTTGAAAGCGCGTTTGTGTGTTTCCCTAGTGCTGATCTTTTCTAACGCATCCAGGTTTTAAAATCTTGACTCATATTTATTTGCTAATCTCCAAGAGTTAATTGCTTCCTTGTGGAAATCCCGGAACAAAGTGTACTCCCTGCACTGTCCTTGGAGAGAGGCAGAACACACATTTCTTGACATACATTTCTTTTTCTGAGGCTTTTTATTACTGATGGTGTCATTTGATTAATTTTCTTTACTTCTTACTGATACAGGTGAATGAGGAAGAAGTAATGATCCCTCCTCAAACTTACCTTATAAAACCTGGCTGCTTAATAAACCTGTGAACTGGCAATCAGAAGGCGCATTTGTGAAGTGGCTTCTACAGCTGTGGCCACAAACAATCCAAGCGTTTGGCCATCTATGTGGGACAGCCCACCTCTGGGCTAGGGGAGCTGTCGTCACCTCCAGAATAGGCTTGTTGCAGGTGAACCACCTCTTGGGAAAGGTCTCAAGTGCCAAACCATGTCTGGTGATGGTTTGAGGCTGGAAGTGGTAAATTTGTCGCAGGGAGGACGTTCAGGTAGTTAACTGGTGGAGAGAAGCACGTTGGAGCCCTTGGGAATGCTCCTGGACATGGTTTGTCTATGTGGCCTAAATGGATAGTGTGTGCTGATGCTCTCACGTGGAAACTCTGTCATATACGGCAAAAGCACTGGAACAAGAGTCAGAAGAGCTAATTTCTAACTCCGCCTCAAAAACACATCTATTGCTTGATCCTCATCAAGGCAGCTGTCACTGTGCATCTGGCTGAAAACATGGGGAAAATTACATTTCTTAAGTGACTTCTGATCGTATTACTACTACTGCTATTACTACTACTTAGGAGCAGTTTGTGGATCTACACAATCTGGCTGAAGCCACTACTGCTGCTCCAGACAAGGACTATCGCAATTTCAATGTCACCTGTTGGGCAGGAAGCCAGTTTGACAATGTTAATTCTTAGAAGTTTGAGTACTCTTACCATTATATCAACACACATGAATGCTAGTAGTGGTTGTAAAATTATGCAGCCTTCAAAAAAGAAAAAAATCCAGACACATGCCAGTTCTGTTATAGACCCCATCTGGTTCAAAATGGAAAAAAAAATTCCTTGCCTAGCATGTTGATCAACTAATTATTATAAACTACATCTCACAGTAACATCCTGTTTCAATGGTGTACAGCTGCTTCTGTCTCTCTGTGTTTCCTTCTCCTTTTTCTATCTTTTTGCAGGCTTCCTTCTCAGTGCTTTCTAGCCAGTGGAAGAATTGATAAAGTCTTTAAAATATTTGATCTGAAGTCTTGATCCAAAACAGTGCACTCAGTAACAGCCTTTCAAATGAATTCAGTAGGCTTTAGATCAGTATCTAATCATAAAAGGCAAGGAGCAGTGAAACATACTCTCTGCTTTTTTCCCCCGCAAAGTTACAGATTTTTTATCTTCTTTTGAAGGCCCACAGGGATTTGAATCTGCTTCTCAGGCTGCCCTGTGGCGTGGCATGATCAGACGGGTGCTGCAGCAGCAGCAGCGGTGGCTTATGGATCTCCTGTCCCTGTCGGGTCGGGTCAGGGTTTCACAAGCCGTTGAGCTCAGCAGCAAGACTTGCTCCATCTCTGCCTGCCCTTATTTCCCTGTCTCCTTTCCAGGCTCACCACTCGGTTGGGCTAACACAGTGGCTTGTGGGATCCCACCCTAAATGGGATCAGGGAACCAATTTGGTTGTAACTCCTTATTCTCTTCCTCTACCCCAAATTTCCATGCTCTTTTTTTTAAGCTGGACTCTTCCTCTTACTGGTTTTACAGTTTGGCCATGCAGAGAGCCACGTTGGCAGAGCTGAAGATGAACAGCATGGGCTGAGGAGCAGGGAAGTCAGGGGAATAAACCAGGAACTATTCTGAAGGGTGTTTTTTCCTGACCAGTCAATGCAGAAGCCAAGGAAATGGAGTTAACCCAAAAGACTTAATTGTGAGGCTCCTGCTCAGGGTTCATCTTTTATCTGTGAGTATTTCCACTGAAATTGCTGCTGCTGCTCCCAGGAAGGAAGTGTGAGCACAGTCTAACTCTACCAGCCCCTGGCTCCAAGGCAGGCCCATCTGGTGATGGATCTCTTTCAAATATGAAGTAAATTTGGACCGATTTATGCTTTTACCTAAAAATCACACAGTACTTCCAGAGCTGAATATTCAATTGACTCAGAACCAGGCAGTGTTATAGCTCTGTTTATTTTAGTTGTTTGTCTTTGCAAATCAGCTCAGACTGAAGGCAGAGAAAGATTTGCATGAATGATTGCAAACAAAAAACTGCTGATTTCCCCAAACTCTAGTTAATTGACCATCCACCAGCTCTAGGGAAAACAGATGGAAACTGTGGCCAGAAAAATAATTTTTAAAATGAAATCCTTGAAACAGCAACAAAGAACCTGCAGTTGCTGCAGGAATAAGTCTATAGCAACGGCTGTGTTTTGGGGATCTTTAGTATTCATTCAGAATAGGCAGCAGAGCAGGACATCCATGACCCTCAGACCTCACTTCTTGTTGGCTGAGAGCCACCCAATTGTTGCATATTCTAAACATCGCCTCCTCTTCCTTGGCACTAACAGTTTTTCCCACGGATGGTCAACACCAGCAGCACCAAAGGCTTTCTGAGGGTTTCTCAAAGAAAGAGGTCGTGTCTGAAAACCGGAGTCCAAGTGGCAAGCCAAGGAGAGGCCTCTGCAACAAGTCATCTAGAAAAGATAGAAAACCCTTTGTCTGAGGAGGAAGATCTTTGCCCTGAGTTTCAAAGAATATCTCTGAGGAAATGCCTGTGGAGTCTATGAATATAGGAATCCTTCTCCTGTCATATTATTACAATTTGGACTGCAATTTTATTGCAGTGTATAAACCAAATCCAAGATCTAAGCCTCTATTCCCTGTTGGTCTCTTGGCTGTTCACATAGGAGGGATGAGGAGAGAACATACAAATGTCCTCATTTGCACTTCTTGTTTGAAGGCTGTATTGTGCAGTCTAGACAATGGGGCAGATTAGTCTGCTTGAAAGAAGTTGTATATTAAAGATAATCTGTGGGAGATGGCTAGTCCTGAGGGAGGGATATGAAGCCTGTGCCAATGCCTGAGGAAGGGAGAGTTGCTTAGTGTTTCACTGCAGGCTAACCCTTGACGTTCATCTGCTGGCCCTAATCTCCAGGCTGATGATATGAAACATGTTCCTCTTCAACTGCTGGAAGAAAGAAGCAGTTTTGTACAATGACTGTGCTGGAGTTGGAACTATTTCTGAATTCAGTGACAAAAATTATTACAGAAAATGATGGGATAGTATTTTTGAATCTCCTGCTGTCACCATTTCAGGTAAGAGGATCCTAGGAGTTTGCCCTGTAAAGTGATGCCTCTGAGGAAACCTGCACACTTCAACCTAGTGATTCTTTTTTTCCAAGACAAAAGTTATTTCAGATACCCTGGGGGCCAGGGAACATTGTCTTCACTTGCCCTTACAGAATCATAGAATGATAGAATCATAGAATCATTTAGGTTGGAAAAGACCTTTAAGGTCATCTAGTCCAACCATTGACCCTGCTCTACCAGGTCTGCCAATACACCATGTCTCTAAGCACCACAACTACACAACTTTTAAACACGTCTAGGGATGGTGACTCAACCACCTCCCTGGGCAGCCTCTTCCAATGTTTGATAACTTTTTCAGTGAAAAATTTTTTCCTAATGCCCAGCCTAAACCTCCCCTGGTGCAACTCGAACCCATTTCCTCTTGTCCTGTCGCTAGTTACCTGGGAGAAGAGATCAGCTCCCATCTCACTACAACCTCCTTTCAGGTAGTTGTAGAGAGCAATAAGGTCTCCCCTCAGCCTTCTCTCCTCCAAACTAAACAATCCTAATTCCTTCAGCCGTTCCTCATAAGACATGTTCTCCAGACCCCTCACCAGCTTTGTTGCCCTTCTCTGGACACGCTCCAGCACCTCAATGTCCCTCCTATACTGTGGCGCCCAAAACTGAACACAGTACTCAAGCTGTGGCCTCACCAGCGCTGAGTACAGGGCACGATCACTTCCCTACTCCTGCTGGCCACACTATTCTTGATACAGGCCAAGATGCCATTGGCCTTCTTGGCTACCTGGGCACACTGCTGGCTCATGTTTAACCGGCTGTCCACCAGGACCCCCAGATCCTTTTCTGCCAGGCAGCTTTCCAGCCATTCCTCCCCAAGCCTGTAGCATTGCCTGGGGTTGTTGTGACCGAAACACTTACAGAGCAACTTACAGAAAACTTCCCTACAAATTAAAGATGCGATACCAAACATCGAAAGCCATGACTACCATATGTGTGTCAGGAAGAGAACATGAGACATCGGGGGACATCTCTTTGATTATTTTTTTTTTCTCTACAGTTTTAAATCACTCCACAGTTTCTAACTGCACGGGTATTCCTGCAATGACTGAAAATACATTAGGATACTTTCTCTATGAAAATAGCAATATTTTCTCCCCACCCTTTCAAGGCAGACTCAGATCTTCTCCCCTCTAGTTCCATGAGCACTTGTAGCTGTCTCAGGTTTCACAGAGAGCTTTTCTTCCTCTTAGTGTCTTAACATACTTCTCTATTTGAGCTTCATAGATGTGAGCTTCATAGCTTCACCATCCAGAAGGTGTGTGTATCAAGTCCTTGCCACACCAGGCAGTCATTAGAAATGAGGTAGCTTAATCTTCAGCCATGAGGCAACCAAGTAACAGTGTGTATGAAAAACAGAGGCATTACACGCTCTGCCAAGGGTTTGACCACTCAAAAGGTACACCACCTTACTTCATGCACCCTATTATTCTACTTCAGGCTTTGCTGTTATCACTTGCCACATCTTTTTTAAGCCTTCCAGGTCATTGCATGAGCCATGCCATAGTTGACGACTCCCTTCCTGAAGGAGGAGGCATTTTCACCATGGCTGAAGCCAGTCCAAATCCAGCTGGCCGTCAGTCCCTTCTTGCTCCCACCCCAGGTATTTCTGTTATCAGGCAGTGGAGTGGTTCAAGGAATTAATCTGGCTAAAAATGAGTTTAGCAAAAAATAAAAATTTAATTTTAAGCTCCTTGAAGTGGTTTATTTTCCAGTTACTATGCTACTTATTGCTGGCACAAATTAAAAGGTAGGGAGGCAATCTACAAAGACAGAACATCTGCGTGATTCAGCATCCTGCAATACGCTTAAGGTCAAGTTAGACACAGCCGTAGTGATTCCATGCTTGCCGTTGGATAGGGATTTTTAAAGAGTTATGGACAGAAGGTTTCCTTCTGAATGATAGTAAAGAAGTAGAGCTTTATGGGGAAGCAGAATTAAATGTCTTTATCCTTGCGTCCATTGATGACTTCAGTAAGAATGCCATGGAGGTCTTGTGAAGGACGAGATGTGAGCGATGTTCTGCTTGCAAAGATCAGAGCAGAAATAGCCAGCCTAGGGATGCAAAATCAGGTATTTTGTTCTACTCTTGGAGAGCTGAGACCATTCTAACAGAGTTTTCTAATTTACCGAGCAAGCGTGGTGTAGCGGGAAGCTTGCTGCACAGGCTGCCGTAAGACAAACAGGCACGAGAGTGGCTGGGGCTGCTGACTCAGCCATAGCAGCTCCAGTGCTTCCCCACGTCCTGCTGCTTTGCATCCTCAGCGCTGGTGTCACCGCTTTCAATCACAGACGTGTCACCTTCCGCAGTCATGAAACGCAGACAGGGAGGCGAGCGCACACACACACACACACACACACACACTCCCCCGCCCACTGCGCACAGTTGCGCAGCATCAGTGCCCTTATGGCTCAGGCAGCTGCTCTGCATCCGAGGCAGGGATGTCCCCTGTGCCGCGACGGCAGATGTCTGACACGGCAATTTAGGGGACAGGGTGCCACTGCAGCCCCAGCCAGGAGGCCATGAAAGAAAGGGCACAAAGCAAGGCCGCATCTGTTCTGGAACAAAGGACATCTGTCCCCGGCCCGAGCAGCTTTTTGGCATGATTTCACAAGGACAAAGGCTCAGGTTGACTGATACAAGCCTGGTACTTCATAAAACAAGCCATAGGGTCTTAGGCTGTCCAAATGTGTGCTGACAGTGAGACGGTGCTCTGGTAGGCGTGAGGTTTTATTCTCCCATCTGAGGAGAGAGTGTAGCCCAGGATGGGGACCATCCTGTGCACAGCCTTTAACCACACATCTGCCCATGTTTTAGGATCTCTTTGTGCAGTACAAAACCTAGACTACTATCAGATTATAGACAACAGATGTTCTGTTCAAGTAGTTTTGTGTGTGACATCCTCGTTGCAAGAAAATGTCTTTTGCTTTTTTAGAAGCTGGGTTCATCTGTTGCATTCTCCAGGTTGTTAAAATTTAGTCGTGAGGACAACTTATTTATTAAAAGGCTGCAAACCACAGATGCACATCTGCCTTCTTCATGAATGTGAGTCTTACAGGAGGAAATCTTTTAGAAAGGACAGACTTCTAATGTGCCTTCAGTAAAGTGCTCTGGAATGAAGCTAACCATAGCAAATTCTAATTATTAGCTTGCTTAGCATCATTGTTAAAAAATACGCTGTACCTTCTTCCCTTCTCTGCTGGTGCCAGTCGTGGCTGTAATGCTTTTTAGCTGGGGGGATCACAGCAGAAAATTTTGTAGCAGAGTGTGTACGCACGTGCGCACACAAGTATAATGCAGTGGAGATTTAGCAGAACAATATCATACAAAACCAGAACAGTCTCGGTTATTTGTTACTAAGATTGTACTAACAAGATGAGTATATTTAGTTTTTATATACTGAAAAACAGAAGCAAATGACCGTTAAAACATTTTAAGACCTTGTAACTTTTTTCTAAACACTCTTTTTTATTTTCAGCCCAAGATGTCACATGCCTGTCTCTGAGAGTGTGGGGGACAGCCAGCAAAATCCTTGCTGTGGGCTGCTGCACAAGTGCACAAATGCACAAGAACTCTGTAATGCATTTAGGCATTAAAAACCCCCCAAATCTATGGAACCTTGTTACATGGTATCTCTTAATCAGATGCTGGGTCCATTGTGTTATGCTGCCCATGCTTGATAGTGTTAAGACAGAACAATGAAGAAAGGTTTTAGCATGGTTTATAAAGTTCTGGTGGGGATGGTGTACCCACTGTCTTGCAGGTAAGAGCCTCTGACCTTGCATCTCATAATGATAGCTGCTGAAACTGTTGGTCTTGCCCAGCTGTTTAAGAAGCTGATTTTCCTGCTGCATCTTTGAAGAAAAAGAAAATAAAGTGTATTTACAGGGAATCAAGATGGGAGATACATATCCTCACTCTACTCAATGAATGGGAAATATGACTGAGAAAAAAAGGGAGAAGGATTTCAGAACTGAAACATTCTGCTGGATGGTCTGAAACTTTTAACACCTGCTCCTGCACTTGCTACATCTGGAGTCTTAACAGAGAGGTGTGGGGCACAAAATTCACACTGGGGTTCAGATGAACTCTGTATACCACAAAGTACAGAGTTTAAATAAAGAAGGTAGAAATCGTTCTTGTGTATACAAGGGTGTCCAGACAGAATTTCAAATGTCCAGTAATGGTATGAGAAACTGCAATGAGAGAATGGTTAAAAAAACGTCTAATTTTCAGCCGGTAACTCAAGACTTTCTTTTTCAGAACTATTTGTTACATACTGCTGTTTGATGGCTTTTGCAAACACACATCTGTAATAATGTTTCTGGGATCTGAGCAGTCTGCAATGTGAGAGCCCCTGTTCATTTCCTTTAGCCATCAAAGTGACAAAAGACACAGTAAGTGCAAACATACATGGAGCATTCACACTGGCTTTATTTTCATCTAGCTTGAGAGACTAAAATGAAATTGCAGGCATCATATGCAGCCAATAGGACCTTCAGAGAGTGACTGAGGGTGCCTAGATGATGAAGCTTGCCTCCATCCGTTCCTTACACAAGCAGTCTAAGCTTGGGCAGCGTGAATGCTGCAGTTGAACTAAGCTGGTATGCTGGATCCTGAGATACGCTCTGAAGTCATTCCTATTGATTTTATCCAGTTCTTGTCTACCTCCGGCTGGAGGGGTGGCCCTCTGCTAGCACATGCTGAGCACAGGAGGAGACAGAGCCCTCCTCCAGGTCATCGTGTTTTCATCTGAACTCAGTACCACTGGCAAAGGAAGAACTTGAATGCTCTTCCTGGTTCTTGCTCAGGAACCTGCTCTTAGGCTTAGTTTGTGGCCTACATGGCTGTCAGTATGCTCCATCAGCAGGTGAGAGAAAGCCATCAATTTTGGCATAAAGCAGTTTGGTAGAGGCTTGTGGGCATAGAGAGTTTAAGACATCTATGGATACTCTTGATGCTAGTGCCACCTTCAGCACCACCAGTCTCCTCATTTTTTATTCATCCTTCATTAGTTATACTGATGAATCAGATCAGGTAACTTATTTGGGTTAAAAATATCCTGATTTAAAACCTGGATCAATTCCCTGATCAGTTCACCTTGTGATGTTTATAGCTACATTATATAACCACATCCTGAATAAATGTTCCCTAAGAGCAAAGTGATACCACCTGAGGTTTGTTCAAACAGGAGTTTTGAATCAGGAAGTGTCCTGGCACCACTGAGGGAATGGTGAAGAAGTGGAAACGAGTAGCTGTGAAGGGGATGGGAGCTGGTGGAGGTTCGCATGAGCACTGCCACTAAGAGAGACATGCAGGAGCCAAGGTCTGGGTGGACTGTAGATATAATGTACCCTGCAGAGGCTAGCAAAATAGATATTCCTGAATTACTGTTAATTAGGAGATGCAGGGGTAGGTCTCAAGCTTCTACTACAGACCTGTGCAGATTAATCTGCTGGAGATTTTTCATTCCCCAAATTCCTCAAACACTCCAGGAGTTATATATAGCCAAAGTTGTTGGAAGGCAGCCATTTATGAGGGAAAGGACAGTAGTTGGCACGTATTGCTACTATGACTGGCACTCAGAGAAACTGTACTGATGTGCAAAGTCAAAGAGGTGTTGTGTTTAAAGGTAACGAATTCTTTATGCAGTTGTTATTATAAAGTGTTCACCCAAGAGGATGAAACTGTTTATTTTATTAGCAAAATAAGAAAAGCTGAACTTGATTTTTTTCTGGTTTTGAACTGTGATTTGGCCACCCCCTCCAGCTATCTGAAACAAAATAGGAGGCATTGTTTATTTACTGGTATAAAGCCAGTTTCTTGCACTGAACTTTTCTAAATCCAGTATTGTAATGATCAGTACTTTGCAATGTATATTTTAGCCTTTTAACATGTATTTTAGTATATGTTGTTTCAAAATTAAGTGCCTAAGGTATTCACAGTAATGACTGAAAGAAATTAAGAAGATTCATCTCTTGCAAAATGTCATTCCCACTCTTCTTAGTTAGCCTTAGCCCTCAGCCAAAATTTATATCCAAGTTATATACCACACCCCAAAGAAATACTAAGATTTTCATAAGAGAAAAAGAATGCTTTGGGATTGCCAGAATAAAAAAAATTATCTTGGTGACTGAGTCATAAACAAAGTCACTCTGTAATGGAAGGATAAAAGTCATAGGGATTAATACCAGATCTTGCATGTCTGTAACTGTTTAAACTTCTCCAGTTCTGCTGTGGAGGTGAACGGGTGCTCCAGGTGCAAACCGTGGGCATGCTGAGTCCAGAGATGTCCACATTTACCTGCGGTTCTGGTCCCTGTTGCTCTCTCCTGTCTTGACAGCTAGCCAAATCCAAACTCTAGAGAAAAATATCTCAGTCTCTTGGATTGACACTGAGACCTGAACGACCTGGCTTGCTCCTATAAAATCCTGTGCCCTAAAAAAGAGTCAAGACAGGGTTGAAAGGAATGGAAAGGAGATTGTTTATTAATGCTACTGGTAGCAAGTAGAACCCACCCTTTCTCCATGGGATTTAGCGTCTGAGTTATTTAAACATACTCTGGGTTGTCTCCTGTCACCAGAGAGGGCTGTGCCCAGGGCTGGATGAAGAACTTTGCAGGTTTCTTGCTCATTTCTCAACAGTTTTTGACATTATAATGAGCCATTTCTTTTCCAGTGGAAAAGTAAAAAATGAACACTGGAAATTCTTAAATAAAAACATGCAACTTTAAAAATTTGAGTGCACTGTCCCTGTGCCCCAAATCCTTCATTGCTTCCAGTTGCAGATGGATGGCAGTCATCAACATGCTATTGTTGGTTTTGTGTTTTATCTTTAACAGATCTTTCTCTCTGCATTTTATTGTGAGATTTTCCTGATGGATGTAACATAAATCTGAAAGCTGTAGGTTGTATTTATTTATTTACCCACTTACTTTGCTGTTAAGCTCCAGGAATGATCATTTGCTTTCCTCTGAGGAGTCATTAATTGTGTAACATGAATTATCCATGGTTGTAGAGACTGCAGACCGTCTGCCAGCACAATGGCCCCTGTGGTAAAAGGTAGAGAAGCCTCATCATGGTACCCGTTAGCACTATTTTAGTTAAGAACCTGTCAGTCTCCATTAAACCCCCCATTATTCAGGTTTTCTGAGAAATCTATAAATATTTGCTCTGGTACAAAAGAGCTTAGCTGAAGAGCTCCTATTTTTAGCTGGAGGTTAGGTTTGGTTGTTTGTTGTTTTGTTTTTCATCTCCTTTGAAAAAGATGCTCTCAAGGTTAATGGAACCATAATTTGACCTCCCTTTGTAATACTGTGCCTGTTTGCCCTATGCGTGTATTTCTGTATATGTGAGTATTCCCCTGACAAATGTGTCACAACGTGAGTCACTGCGAAAGACGAAGACCAAACAACAAAGTTCATTGGCAATCCGTACAACACTGAATTCAGTAGCAGTCAGGGCACAGCATATCTTCTGTCACAAGGTTTTGAACCTTTGTTAGAAAAAACTGTCCTGTAATTAATCCTTGATGTCTCTCTTAGGGCCTAATCATGCGATGGGATATGCCTGCACTGGCCTAAATGCTCAGTGAATGGTGTCACCATCTCCTGCCCTGACCCAATAAAGAGCTTTAGTGGGGTGGACAGCTTTTGTGACACATAGGTCTCATGAGTTTGTCTTTTATTAAATGGTATAGAAGTTCTCCTAATGAAGTTAGTGATGTTTTTTTTCCTGACTGTTCATAGTATAGCAAGCCTCCTAATGGCAGCAATCAGAATTATCATCAATCATAGTGAACCAAACTGAGTTCAGCTGTCCTTATTATGAAGGGCCTGGACCAATTACTTTAAAGGCTAAATCATATCTCATAAAGCTCCTCCAGTAAAGAATACTGCACATTTCGATTAGTGTTTATTGGTGTTCATCTACATAGCTGGCATCATATAGATAGATGTAAGTGCAAGGAGGAAAAATTCTGTTTGGGCCTTGATCGTCTGTCTCTAATTTGGGAGACAGACAGAGTAAGGGGTAGGCTTTTAGCTGTCAAACTTTTTGTATTCAGTCTTACATTTACAATATATTAAAAATACATACTAAATCCTGCGTTGAAAAAAGTATTGCTAAAGTCTCACCCTTGAGAACTGAGAAGACTATGAATAAAGGTCACAGTGCAATCTGACTTCGGTCCATTTGGGCACAGAGAGTAGAATAAAGTCTTTGTTGACTCTTACACTTTCAGTGCATGTAACTGACCAGATATGTGTTTAAAAGGTACAGAAACCAAAATCATCTAATTTCATGCTTCCTGCTTCTCTGACCCTTCTAGCAGAGTCTGTGGGAATGCAAATCTTATTACTTGCTGTGGATACGGTAGGGATTACTAAGCCAACATGACATACTGAAGTCCATGTGACCACATGGGAGGCACCCAAGGATGTGAAGGAAGCTGACCAATGTCACAGTGACGCTGCTTGCTATCTTTTTTGAAAGGTTATAGTGACTGAGGTTGGTTCCTGATGACTGGGAAAAGGCATCACACCTGCATTCAAGAAGAGGAAGGGGATCCAGGGAGCTACGGGTTGCTCCGGCTCACCTCAGTCCCTGAGAAGATCATGGAAACTTGTGAAACAGCATCTGGAGTACAGTGTCCAGTCTCGGGCTCCTCAGTGCAAGAAAAGCATTGACATACTGGAATGAGTTCAGTGGAGGGCCACCAAAGGCCCTGCAGCACAAGATGCGTGAAAAGAGGCTGAGAGAGCTGGGTCTGTCCCACCTGGAGAAGAGAAGGCTGAGGAGAGATCTTACTGCTATCTACAACTACTAAGGGGACAATATAGAGAAGATTAGGCCAGACTTCGTGGGCACACCATGGCAGGGTGAGAAGAACCAAACACATGCTGGAACATAGGCAATTCTGACTTTGTATAAGGGTTTTTTTTTTACCATGAATGTTGTCAAACATTGGAACATGGTCTTAGAGAAGCTGTAAATTCTCCACCCTTGTGGATCTTCAAAACAAAGCCGCACAAGCCCCTGAGCAACTTGCTTTAACTGGATCTGCTTTGAGCAGGAGGTTGAACTGGAGACCTCTGGAAGTCCCTTCCAACCAGAATGACTGCATGCTGGTTTTGAAGAAAATAAGATATTATGTTTATTTCAGTAATTTAATGGGACACCCTAGATTTTGTGATTGGAGTTAAAAATAACACACTCTAGAGTTTGCCAGACCTCCAGTTGTTCTATGTTTCCAACTTCGCTCTCACAATAGGAAGGCAGTTGCTTTCTTGGAATTGTTTCAGATGGTGCCTGGCTGTGGGAGGCAATTGCGATGACACAGCAGAAAATTGTCATGAGATTGTCACATGTAGAAAAGGTTTAGAGATTCCAACCTAAGTCATGGCCAAACTTGACCTTAGAAAGCCTTTTTTTAGGCTCTTCCCGCCTAGTTGTTCAAAAGGAGCCAGTTCATCACAGCCTTTCTGGAGTTCTGCATCGCAGCAACTCCACTGTTAACTGTGAAACTGTATCAGCGTATATAACTGGAGCACACTGTTAGTGTCGTGAGCCCAGAAAATGCGAAATACTTGCAAAATAGTACACTATTAAAACCATATGCATAACAGCTTTTCGGTGATGATTTGATTTGACTTAGTAACTTTGTTAAAGGACTTAGCCTGGGTTTATACCACTGTATTAAATGTGCCTGGGAATGTTCCCAGCCATTGAGCCCAATTGGCACACAACAGCCTGTGTCTAGGCTGGTGAACTGGGTTTGCCTGCGCGAGGTGGCTGCAAGCAAGCTGCTGCTTGGGTGTTTTCCTGGCACACTCCCGTGACCAAAACAGGTCCAAAAATTGCTTGGGAAAGCACCAGTTGGAGCAGGCTACATTCATGCCAGGGAACTCTCTCACAGTTTATTAGCATAGGCACCTGTGTGGGAGTGCATAGGCACATTGTGGGCATGCTTGAATTTACTAGTAGAGCTTTATGCTCTAGGGCAGATGAGCTAATAAGTCCTTGTGATGAAAAAAGGAGACTTGAATGCAGTCTAAGGAACTATTCCTGGGACATTAAGTACTGTTAGATGTCCTGGATCCTTTCCTAGTATTAGCCTGCTATAGACTTCTTGGGGGAAGGGCTCAGCCTTTTGAGTTGGCTTTCATCCCTTCACAAGAAACTTTGCATTTACAGCTACTTTAATGTTTTTCTCTCTGGCAATTCCCAGTATGTTGGGCCTTAGGTCAAGAAAATGTTAGTAAGCAAATTTAAAACTCAGTGAGATTTCTGCCTCTGTTACGGTTCTCTCCCATGAATAAATATGTGTACAGACAGAGTCTCCTGCAAGAAAATAGAGCAGGATAGAGAGCCAGGGCTTGCCTGCCCAGCTGACCTTCTTTGAGATTGTGACTTCTCTGTGATTTCAGCCAATGCTGGCAAAAGTGTGTTTCATTGATATCCATGTGATGCCCTGAAAAATCTGTGCTACAAACAATATGTATGTTTCAAATATCTCCAAATGAAAAGACCTAGAAACAAACATTTTGTGTTCCCATTGCCATGTAAACCCAACTAAGCGTGCACTGCAGACCTTAGAAAGGCTGAAGGTTGGAAAAGTTAAAACCTAAGGATGTTGTTCCTCTCTGCTGTATGTGAGTCGAGGACTAGCGTTATGTCTGCATAAATTTAATCTACAAAAGATGTGTAATTGGAATTAAGCTGGTCCAATAAGGACAATGACTATTCTTGAGAACTGTGGAGCAGTAAGTACTGAAGAGGAGCGATTGCTTGAGTTAGCTGTGAGGCATTTTTCTGTTTTGAACTTCATTTCTGCTATAAGTATGGAAGAAATCCCTCTGCTTTTGATGGCTTCAAAAACAGCCTACAGAGAAGGTCTGGCCAATACTATGAGGATGTTGCTGGCACTATGGCTCCAGTGCCTGCATATATTTCTTTTCTTTGTTCATAACATAAATTTTCAAGGTGTAAAGGACAGAAAGCAGATGGCAGTGGGAATCTCTTGGCTTTCCCCTTTCCCCACTTGGACAATGCATCCATGCAAGACAGAACAGTACCAGAAGGTGACACGCTTTTTACCTGGAAGGACTCCTAATGCGGCAAGTTGAGAGTATCTTCTATGGTTGCATTGTGCTACCTTTAGAACTGAAGGAATCTTTCCTGGGATTGCAGAAGCAAAGCCACTGAAATGATTGCCAGGTAGAGCCATTTTGCTTTTCGTTATGACAGTATTTCTACATCTGGCCTGAGAAAATATGTCCATGGTTTTTCATAAACTACCTTTGAAAGCTTCTGTGCGTGTCCAAGGATGCTCCTAGGGAAGCATTGCACAAACTCTGCTCCACAGAAACCCTCCACGGTCAGAAGGCTACCGAAAATAGTTTTGGCTGGTTGTAGGCGTTGCATCAGGGCTTATGCAGGATGCATCCCAGTAGGCGGCAAACACTGGGGCTGCAAGGATGTACCAGGCCTTACAGCTGTTTGGCAGGCCACGCACCACACTCTGCTCCTGCCTAAAGAAGGGAAAGTCTGTGGACTTGCAAAGGTCCATTGGTTCAGAAATATGAAAATCACTCCTCTGGAGCTGTTTTTCTGCCTGTTGAAATCAGTGCATAGGTTTTCACTTGAGTTCTCTGTCCTTGCCTCAAGCCCTTAATTTCACACTCAGGGACAGAAGCAATGTTACCATGACGCAGTAGACATCCCACAAACCTTACAATTTTTTTTCTATCATCAACCTCTTTTTGTGTCTGGGATCAAATTATAACACAATTATACCAGATATTAGTAGTGATGACCACCTGACCATTTAATCCTTAGACAGAACAGCCACATAGTGCTGTTAGTCTTTTTCCACAGATATAAGGAGTGGAAGAGTTTAGTTCTAATGTATGCTATAAATGTTTTTGGGGTTTTCTTTACAAGTTTTAAGCTGGTCCTCAAAAGCGATCCTTTTTCTCCTCATTTTGAGGTAGTTAATTTTAACTCCAATACCACATATAGTTCTGATCACTCTCTTTGCAGAAGGTGAATTGGAACTGGCAGATGCAGGAAAGGGCAGTGAGAAAGATCAGCAGAACAGGAATCCTGCTTTACAGTAGGAAATTGAAGGGAAAGATTTGTTTAACCTTGCAAAACAAAAGCAGAAATGGGGTATGTTTGCTGTCTGGAAATGCATCAGGCGGGTAAATACCAGAGAGGAGAAAAGGAGCCACGGATGCCTTAGAATACAAATGACCAGGAATATATTTAAGCTTGAAATTAGAAAACGGTTTCTAGGCATTCAAACAGTAGCCCCACAAGTGGGTTTTGTGACTGGTTTTAAGATAGATCTTGCTGCAGTTATGAATGGGAAAGGGTAGTGTGGGTGCACATATTAGCAGTGGGCCAGACTGAATGACCTGCTAGGTGCCTGCTAGTTTTGTCTTCCTGCCATTACTGTGCTGAAAGAGTGTCTTGGAGATGACACTGATGACAGCAAGATACACATCCAGCAGATTTCTTCCTTCTTTAGCTGGAGTTTCTCTTCCTAATTTTAAATTCTCTTTTGCTATGGGTTGCAACATTTCCTGGTTTGAATGTTTACCTTAGGGGAAAAAATCCTGATACTTCTAGAGATGGGCCTGGTACATTTTGAGGACAGCACATACCTGCTCCAGGGCAGGAAAGTCAGCAAGGACAAGCTGGGAAGGCTCTTTTGGCCCTGGCCCACCGCAGACATCCTAATGAAGTCAGATCCAGGACCTGCATCCCATAAAGCTTTTTGTGGGAGAGAAACCCACAAAACTTTTCAGTTTATCTTGCTTGGGAGAGCTTCGTGGGGGCAGAGAATCTGCTCTGCCGAGGTGGCAGGTACAATTGCAAAGGACAACAGTATATTCCATGACAGGTTTCTTCACAACTTGAACAGATATTCCTGGATATTTGAACAGATATTCCTACCTGCTCTAACGCTGATGTATTCCTACCGGGTTTTCAGCAAGCAGAATTGCTAGAGGGCCCAGGCAGTGGCATCCTCATGAGAGCAGCTCTTCCATGTACCTGAAGATTTCCACACAGGGGGAATTTGGGATGACCTTTTCCCCTGCAGACTGAGCCATGCCAGTGAATTTCCAGCCATATACGAAGACAAGGGAGATTGTTTTGTGTTGTGAAAGAAAAACAGAGGTAAAAGGGTATGTTGACACAGGCTGAAAGAAATGAAAAGAAAGCAGATCCAGTACACAGGAGACTTAGGCTGCCCTAAAAACAAGACAAATGGGGTCCAGTAAGTGACAGTCCAATTTCATTTGGTGTTCCCAGAAGCTGTGGGAAGAAATTATCCTCTTAACAAGGTGAGTCAAGGCTCACTGATATGGATGAGAAAATTGGATGAATCACACCCAGAGGGTGTCAGTGCCACAGTTTAGCAGAAAAACTGACTTACAAGGTGAAAAGGATAGTGCCTTTCTGTGGAGAATGGAGATGGTCTAACTCATGTGTAATGACCAAGCCATGAGCAGCTGAGGCACTAGAGAGCTGTACAACAGATCCCCTGATCTGTGGGGCGCTGGAGGGGAAAGAAATGCCTTAAAAGACTCAGTGGCAAAATAACTGAAGAATAGCCCTCTGTGATAAATAAATCAAAATTGTAGAGAATCTTTACTGTTTTTTTTCTTGCTCTGTTATTATTTTGATATTTTTTTTTCTTTTTTTCTTGGGACCACTTCAAGGAGAGCTCTTTCCTAGCAGAGGTTTACTAGAGACACTCTGACATCAATTCTCATTTTGTTCCAGAACCTGTAGCTGTGGGCAACAGAGCTGCAATCGTGGATGAGTTAATAATCTCAGGGGTGATTTGGAGGTGTTCAAAAGGAAATGGGCACCTCAGGTGCGGCTGTCCACAAGCACAGCTGCTTTGCATGGCATGCTCCCACAGTGACAATTCTGCTGTAGAAATGCAGACCTGCCTGTCTTGAAACTGTTTTCACAGGTACATGTATTGTAAATGTGCCATGGGCTGTGGGTCAGCTAATCCAATTTGGCAACACAGAAATCAGTAAGAGAACAGAGATGCTGAATGGGTTATATGATACATTCAGACATGAATTGTCTGGAAGAAACAGTGACCACACAAATCAGGAGTGTCCCGAGAAACCAATATTGGCCCATTTGGGGTATGCATGTCACATCAATGTATAATCAATGAAACCTTCATGTTGTAAATGAGTTGGAAGCTGTTTGTGGCGTGAGGCATCTCAAAGCTCCCACCCTGCCCTGAATGTGTAGTAACCTCACATCTGCACTAATATAGATGAGTCGTGTAGAGTGGAGATAGGCAAGCTGAATCTGTCTCACAGGTCTAAATGGTTCTTGTTTTGGAGGGCACCATGTTAAGTGATTGATGAGAAATTTGGCCCTGAATTCAATTTGTTTCCTTGCTTGTTTGCTTCCTTGCAGTATCTCTCCCACATTTTTTATAGGATGTCAAAACTCCATGGTACCTCTCCTTCCTCCTGATGCTTAGATAACACTTTTATGTGTAGTTCATCCAATCCACCTAACCTTTCCAGTTGAATACACATTATATGACAGATAAGAAAATGCAGTCCTTTTATTCTACTCAAGTTTTTAGTACGACTTACTGGCTATGTTGGCATAAATGCCTATTCTTGCCCTTGTCTTGTCTGCTGCTTAAAATAGAGGTAAGATAGACAAAGATTCTACTTTACTTCACAGTGTTTGAAGGTTAATGTAGTTAATATTTGCTAAGTATTGGCTGGAAAATGCTAAGGGATTACAAGTTTTTATTGCTATTCCAAGTGAGGTATTTGGTGGCTAATGAATACCTACAGCAGCCTAAAAAAAAAGAGCCACTAGAGGAACTTTATTCCTCTGACTTGCATTCAGGCAAATCAGCTTGGAATCCTCTCATCCCAACTTCGATATAAGGGTTTGAGGAATATATGAAGCTATACTAAAAAATATTTATCAGTCAGCTGCTGGTGGTGACATCAGCTTGGCCCGTTGCAGGGAACAAAGCATGCATTGCTAACTCCTGCTAAATAAAGCAGATGACTTTTTCTTATTTTCCTTTTTAAACAACAGATTTCCTTATGGAAAGGAAAAAAAAAATAGCCAACACCAAGGCAACCGATCTCATTCCAGCACTTTCAGGTTCTGTTTTTATTGCTCTCAGTTCCCTCCTACTTCCAATTATTTATGGAACAAGCTGTGAGTCACATGGTGGAGCTGGAATGATTCAGGAGTTTGTTGAGTGAAGAGAAACAGGAAAAGAAGGGCCTGGCAGTTCAGACAAATGACATCAGTGCTTCGGCATCCCGTCCCAGGCCTTGGAAAACACAGTCCTTGCTGTGAGAAGGGTTGTGGAGTGATGCTCAGAGGTAGAAATGGTTTGGTTTCTTGGCCGTCCTGCAAAATAGCACTAGACATAGTCTTGTGAGGTTTATCGGTAATGACAAGTCCAGTGGAAGATATGGATGTGTAAATTATAGCAAGGGAAACAGCGGAAAGTATTGAAGAAAAATCCCATCCAAACAGGTGATTATGCATCTGTAAAAAAGTACTGAAACTGTAAGGAGTGTCTAATCTTCTTTACATTTCTCAGTTTATTGCCAGTGCAGGTTTGCTTGGTTGGATTTTCTTTTTTTCCTCCTTGAGAATAGGAATTATACCTAGGTGACAATTCTTGTGAACTATGCAAGCACAAAGATAGGAAAGAATTTATCTATTTTCCAGGATAATGAAAAGGAAGCCGCCAGGCACTCATCACAACCTCATATCCTTTATCCCTGAGTTCTCGAGATTGTGCTTCTGGTACCTCATAAGAGATTAGCTGGAAAATCTTGAAATGCTAAGGCAGCATGTTTGCATTGACATATTTTCCTTTCAAAGTGGGACTTTGGTTTAAGGACCACTCACTGGCAGAGCTGATAAGACTCTCTGAAACCCAACACATTGCTATAGCTCAGTAGACGGTGCGTAGGACAATGGTTGTCTCTGCACTTGCTACAACACAAGAATAAACTAAAAATCAGTGGCAGTGCCTGGCAAGAAGCATGTCACAATGTAAAAGTGACAGAGGTACATCGGTGAGGAACAAAATCAAGCATATGCTGATTTCAAAATTGTTTTTTAAACTTGAAAGGATGGAAAAAGCCCAGTTTTAGCCTCTGCATTGTGACTCAGGTGTTCAGCTCTGCTCTAGAGAAAGTGAAGCCAAAGGACAGACACCGTGTCAAGGCAGGGCCGAGGGTGTGCACCCTCCCAGGGCTGCCGCAACCACTGCTGCTGTAATGCCTGTTGCTCTTCCAGGCTCTCTATAATGTGCTGGAGGAGTGTGGTGTAGGAAAAGGTATAGAAAAAGGAGGTGTAGCCAGTTAGACTGGCCATCTGGCATGTGATTCCTCCCTAACTCTGTTCATTTGCAATAGGCACAAGTGGTGTGTAAAGCGAAGCAGCCGCTGGGGCTGCTGGAAGGGAACCAGCCGCAGCGATGGGACTGGGCAGGTCACTTCGCATTGTCACCGGCAGAGCCATGGGACCAAGTCAGGAGGAAGGCGAAAGGGTGGAAGCAGGCAGTGATAACCATAGCCCAGGTAAAGAAATAGCTCAGCAGCAGGAAGGAGCAAGCATCCCAGCCTGCTGGGTACTGCCCTTTTCGGGGTGAGGCTGCGACAGCTTGCGGACGGCGTGCAGTGGCTGCGGGTTGCTAAAGTAAGCTGTTCTGACAGCCATGGCTGGCACAGGGCTCTGGTCATTGCCTGCTGTGGCAGGTGAGGATGCCCAGAACTGTGTTGATTTTGGCCAGGGGACCTCTCTGGCCCTACCTGTGAAAGGTGCTTTAGGAAGCTGGTTGGTGCTGAGGACGCTCTGTGGTGGCAGATGTTCTCGCAGAAGGAAACCCCAATGGGGAAGTCACTGTATTTTACCCCTTGCTTCCCACAGAACCCTCACTTACTGGCACTGGTTTTCGGAGGAGCTCCTCGCCAGATCAACAGTGCTTGTGCCGTATTCAAAGCCATGGCCGCAGGTGCCTGTGAGCCTCCCCAGGCACCGCGTTTCTTTCTTTCGCCTTTAAGATGTCTTTTGGCAAGAGGACAAAAGGTGGCCCAAAGAGGGTAACCAATGTCATCTGTTTTGGAGGAGAGGAGACCATCCCCGCTAATCCCTTCCCTGCCAGCAGCTCTGGTGCCGCTGCGGCAGGCATGGCTGGCACAGGGGTATTAAAATAAACTCATGATTCACTGGGAGGAAATCTCAGGAATGACGAGTGTTCAAAACCAGCTTAATTAAAGCCTTATATTTTGTCGCTTCAGGCACGTGTTCAGATTACAGCAGTCCTAGTGGTGCTGGCATAAGGCTGAAGAGGGAAACACTGCAGCAGTGGACAGCTTTATGTCTGAGGGGGAAGTTACGTTTTCCATTGAGAGTTCAGGGAGTTCGCAGTGGGGACTAGCGAGTGCTCCCACTGCAGCAGCAGCCAGTCAGAAACCACTAGACCTTACGTGGGTTAGTCACATCAAGTCACAAGATGTGACATTGACTGGTGACTGTAGCACACACTGCAAACTGCTTATTTTCATATGCGGAAAGCACAAATAAAGGCAATTAATTCCCCATTTCCCTTTTTCTTGGGATAATAAACAAAACTGTTTTGACTGGATGAAATATTTTGGCAGCATCCAAGTTTTGTTGAGGCATTTACATTTGTTCACACCTTCTTTAATTCCCTTTTAAAATTATACGTAGTCAATTTTCAAAATAGAAAAATTTTTACTTGAGGATGTCAAAATAATTGTTTTGACTATCTGAATTTTTCTCCTGTTCTTTTAACTTAAACTGTTCTATGACCTTGTTCCAAATTTGTAGGTCGCTTCCCCATTCCACAAAACTTCATTTTTCAGTTTTATATTATATAACATGTTACATATATAACATATATATAGGCTATTTCAGCCCCAAAGCGTGCCCAGATCCAGGTGTGAGCAAGCAGCATTGTCATTCCTCTGCTTTAGTCACTCTTTCCTGAATAAGAATTCAGGTTCCTATACACGCCTTCACGTATAATTCATCTTCACCAAAATCATCCACTCTGAAATTCCTGGGAACAACTGTCTTGCTTCTTAATTTTAAGAATTTGGCACTTTGCCTACAAGTGACTGGATTTCCAGAGTCCCAGGCCTTTTTTGTTTTCCATGAGGCATAGTAAATAAGGCTATTTCTAATGAACTCTGTAGTCTTGCACTGATGCCAAATTTGGAACTGTCTGCAAAATCTGTTTCAAAGGAAGTCCCTCAAAAGCAGAGCAATGCCAATTATTGTTATTATGAAATTCATGTGAAACTGCCTAGTTCTTACATGGGCTGAAGGGCCAACCTGTATTTAAGACTATGGGTTGATGTGGGATCTGGACATTTTCAGTGGTGTTACGTGTTATAGCTTGGGGTTTTGTCTAACAGCGCTTTGAAGGGAGAGACATAGCTATGGGGAAAAAAAGAAGCAAAGAGTTATTTTGCATTTGAAGCCTGCCATCCAAAAGCAGCTGGATTTTGCCTTGAATGTGTACGTTATTGGGGGAAATCTGCTCCAAGTTAAAGGAATAAAATGTCTTAAGAAAAATGAAGAATATGTAGATGTTTCTTGTATACCACAGTGTAAAAGAGGAGGATGGAAGCTGAATAGTTCCTGTGTTTTCAGTCAGGACCCTGACAGCTGAGAAAATAAATGGCTGATTTAGTGAAGCTGAAGTTGATTGCAGTGGGAGAATAATTGCAATTACAAGTGGAATATAGAGCTTCCACACAAGGCTAGTTACAGATGTCCCATAACACCACAATTATTTTTAGTTAGCTATGTATGTGGGAGAGGGAAAAAAATCTTCTATTTAGGTACATTGTCCGGCAGCCAAAATTCAAGAAGTGACGGCCTTTAAGCCAGAGGAGTGAATTTTGCCCCTTTCTCTCAGATGGTCATAAGTAGCTATAATGTACTTCCTCTGGTCTGGGTTTTTATTTTGTAAGTGCATTATTATTCTTTTTTCTTTTTTCTTGTTAGCTATCAGTAGCTTCAGTTTCATTCCAACAGCTACTTTAGACACCCTCTATATTCCCAGAAAGCCCATTTTTGCTTCCTACGGATGATGTGCAGCACCTATTGAACCTGGAGGTGGACGACCAGCTCAGATACGTCAGCCCTAAGATTCTTCTCTTTAATGGAAATGCCCACATGGGAACCCGGGGAAATCATCTGTGGGAAATCACTTGGATGTATTTTTCTTTTTTGTTTGTTTCATTGGTTCATGCTGCTTCTGCAGTCTGTTTCCAGGAACATTCCGAGGACACTTTTACTGCCCTGTGTGCCCATGCCATAATGCTGTCAGCGGACACAGTTTGGGCCATGAATTAAAATAATAGAGGAATATGGGTGCCTCAAGACCTTTGCCTGAAATAGTGGCCATTTAATGGTCTAGATGAAGATCTGTCTACAACCTTTCGTCTTCCTTGGCCAGCATGAATTCATATATGCATCCATTTTGAACAGCTATGTGAATATAAAGAAACAGTTGTTGAGTGTTTGAGGTCTTCTTATGGGATGATTCCCAGGAAGTGAGAAGGTGAATGCAATAAAATAAAAATAATACCATTCTACTTTCAAAGTATTTCATAAATGTTAGCTTGTTCTCAAAACACTTCTGTGAATTAGAGAAACTTCATCCACAGATTACAAAAGAGGGATCTGAAAGGCAATGAGCTGGAAATTTCAATGACACTCTTGACTCCCACATACTTTCCTTGGTTCAGTACAACTTGCTTTCCTTCCAGGCACCAAAACATTCCATGCTTCCTATAAAAACTACACTGTAGGCCTTCTAAGCCTACAAAACTGGTGTCCCCAATGCAGCCTTGACTATTATAATACTGAGCTTTTATCAGGTGCTTGGCAGCTGCTTAAGTAATTTTTCTTCACAAGATGATGGTGATAGACTGATGCACTCTGCAAAGAAGGAATCTGGCATCTTTGTCATTCTGAAGCTTCCCCCAGAACCTTTTTGCCAGCTGCAGAAATAACCTCCACATGGGCAGAGGTGTCCTAGGTTATCTCCATCCCTTCTTGCCCAGCAGCAGGTTGCTCACAAAAATTCCCACCGTGGATCTGACATTCCCTTGCATGCACTGGTCCACACAGCCTCTGGTACCCTTCAGCCTATAGCCAGAAGTCTATAATTTAGAGAAAATCCATTAGATTCAAGTTACTGACGTGTTTGGAGTTGTATCTAAGTTGTGAGTCAGTCTTATCTGACCCCTAGAAATGCATGGAGTCTGCAAATGAAGCCAACTGCACGTGGAGGGCCTGTATGGGAAAGTCCACACCCAGATGAATTTTGCCAGGATTTGTTCAGGACCAGAGCAGAGTTATGTGACTGATTATTTTGGTCTGGCCCACGTGCCATATGGAAAATAGCTGTTGTGGGGCTGGGAAAATACATGGAACCTTCTAAGCATTCATGAAAAGTTCCTGAACCAGGGAAATAAATTATATTCTGGAGTTTTCAGATTTCATGGGTATTGTTTGGCTTTTGCTGTCTATTTCCTGTTAAAATTACTCCTTTACAAAGCATATGGTACCTCTTCCTCATGTCACTGCCCTTACCAGGGCCTGCATCATTGCCTCAAATGGCCTTTACTCAGGACTTTGGGCATGTACTTACAATAATAGGATGCTTTGAAAAGGACCTGGGCCTTTATACAAAACCCTAGCTGTATCATCCACAGTAGAAGAGCCATGAAACTGTGACTCTCATGAAAGCAGTGCCTCTGAAAATTGGGACCAAATACCTTCACAGAGGTAGGAAATTTTCTGCAGTCTGAGCTTTTCAGTGAGATGCTTTCTCAAAACAGTTTTGAGATTCACATGCTTTGGCCATATTTTGACATTCCTAGGAGTATTTCTTTTTACCTACAACTATTTTCTTAAAAGAGTTGGGCTTTCTTTATGCTACTGAGCTCTCCTGACGTTACCGAGGACTTCACGTTCTGTTGAATAATCTGATCGCCTGAGTGACTCTTATTTCTCATGCACCCCTTTTTTCCTTTGATCCAGACACATCAAGGAATGCTCTCCAAGGGGTCTTTGGAGACAACAGGGATATTTAAAATATTTAAAGAATATATAAATATAAATCACATTTTCTTTCCAAATACTTGTAACTCCAAAGTAAATCCTTTGTATTAATACTAGTTGGCTCACTATTTGAAAAGACCACTCTGCCTTTGTGTTTTGAAACAAATTGGAGCTGGCAGATCATCAGATAATTAGCAACAGTGTATCTGAAGTACTGCCTGCACCCTCTAGCAGGTTTATCACTTAATCAGTGGTTTGCTCCCTCTACTATGGAAGAGTAAAGGGGAGAATCCCTTAGAAAATAAATAAAATGTAGATTGCTAAGTTTAATAGTGCTGGCAATGAATGTGGGCCTAGGCTCAGATTTTACAGGTTATTGGGTGTCCTTCCACTTTTTGCATGGCCTATGTGATGTGAAGGGCTGAAGTTCACCTCAGGCTGTCACTCAACAGAAACCCCCTTGCACGTCATTGAGACTTTGCTCCACAGACCTAAGTTACTCTTGAAAATGACGTTTAGGCCTCTTAATGCCATGGAAATATCACCTAATTACCTTTAAAGATTGAAGCTGTGGTGCTTTCCTCTGCTTTTGTGCTCAGCCCTCCCTCCTGTAACTGGATCCACTAGAAGTCAATTAAGTTCGCTGTGTAAATTATGAAACTACCTCAAAGCTTGTATTAGGCTCATAAATAGCAGCAGGAGTAGGTAACGCTTATTGATGACTCCTCCTTTGTGCCAGAGGGGAAGATGTGTTTACTGCAGGCTGGGAAGGCAGCTGAACCCCTCCAGGAGGTAATGTCACTCAGCACTGCTCACCAAACTTGGCTCTCCCACCTCTCCTGAGCCATTTCTGTGGTTACCTACGCAGGCTTCCTCACCGTGTGCTTGCTTTGATGCTAAGAGACAGTGATAATTGAAGCATTGTGAAATACTCAGAAGATTGACTTGGCTGAAGGACATAAATCCAGGAGGGGAACTGCTGCGAGGATGAATGATTTCACAGACCAAAGGCTTCCCATGTTGATGTGATAGCAATAAAACTTCTTAACTCCGAGCATTGCAATCTCAAGTGAAAGGAAACCCTGGGAGTCTTTAATGAGTGATGCATTCAGACCTCGTTTTTTTCCCTTTGCTTTGCGGTCAATGCGGAGGATGGAGCCTGGCACTAACCCTCTTCCACATGAGTCAAAACAAGAGCTTGCGTGGCAGCTAAACCCGTGAGATCATGGAGTGGTGCAGGAGCAGCTCTGGGTTATTATTTCATCAAGCTGGCAGATGCCAATAAGATCACACGGTACAATTATCACAGCCTCCGGGTAGGAAGCAGACACTTTGACTTCCCGCTGTTGACTGCAGAGCAGTAACACTCACTGTAGATGGTCTTTTCTAATTATTTTTTTTCCCTAAGAATTATGGCATGAGTGCTGTACCTCTAGACTAATTACTTGACAATGAGTTACTGATGTCAACTGAAAACAGCAGGCAGAGAAAAATACTTAAGAACAGAAGATACTTTTCTTAACTTGACAGCTGTTTCCTAAAGAAGAGCAGCATGGTCATGATGTTTTCTGCTTACGTGCAAGGCTCAAGTGAGGTTTGGGATTCTTTGAAACTTACATGAACTCCAGATGAGAGACACAGCAAGCACCAAAAAATCACAGAGGAGGTTTGAAGTGATCAGATTAAAAAAAAATTGACTGTGCATCATGTGGGTTTTCCAGCAGCTGTTAGCAGTGATTTAGTTGACTTCTGGGCAATGGGTAGAGAAATTAAAACCAAGTACATCTCAAAATTCTTTCTGCAGTGTTTTCCAAAGCCCTTATAAGCTGAACAAATTCAGGCTAGCTAATCCAGAGGTCTGTGCTGCCAGTTTTTATTATAGTTGTCCCTTGTGACTCTTTCAATTACAGGATTGCTGCTGCTACTCTAGCATTATAGTTACCAACATTGTATGATGCTCCATAGACAATGCACTAAATAATATAATCATAGCCAGCAAACTTCTTTCCTCATAGGTTAGTGTTTCTGAACAAACAAACAAATTAACTAAAGAAGTAAAAAATCGGCACATTAAAGGTTCAGCCAAGGCAACAGTCCCAAACATAGCACTTACTCTCCCTTGCTATAGTGCAAACAAGCAATTCACAGGTCTTCTGAGAAGATGCAGGGTACAGTTAATTGTGTGTTTTGTGAATGAGATAATTCATATTATTGTTATCTATGCGATAACAAGTCATAATTTTATTTTCCTCATGAAAGTGGCCGTCGGAATTCTTTCTAGTTCCGTGCCTTTGCTGGTGTGCCTGGGTTAGAAAGCCGTGGGTGGCAGAATGAGAGATTTCTTTTAGATTTCATTTCTGCCTAGAAAAATTTTAGATGTTATTTGTTGTTTGGCATCTTCGAGTATTAGTCAAAGTTATTAATATAGACCACTATTTTCCTCCGCTGCAGAAATATTGATCAATCTGTGTTGGAAAAGCAACATTCAGACTCTTGCAAGCTACTCAGGAGCAAGGAACAGTTGTTCATTTTCCTGTGAAGAAAGCATGGGGTTTTGGGCTTGCATCTGGAGCTGCAGGGAAAGTGTCCTCAGAAGTTAAAGTTAAAAGAGGCAAAACAATTAAAATTGGGGGCTGCAACACCTCACTTTTCCCCTGTGCAGATAGTGAATACTATGGAGAGGACAGCTGAAAACCGGTGTGGCTGTACAGTGCCGTGACTATGAAAGCCGTCACTGCAAGGCCTACCATGTGGGGTTCGCTTTGGGCTGAGTCACTACTGAAAATACAGTGGCCCCTTGACTGCTGGAGGAAGCGCCTGCCTCCCCTGGCCCAAGCTGGCTCTGCAAAACAGAAGAACCCATAAGGCTGGAGGGCAGGAGACAAGGGTGAGAATATTTCCACGAAATAAGAGTTTTGAAACCATGCAGAACATGAGAGACAGCAGAGAAGAACCCAAGGGAGGAACAAATAATAAAATCGAGGTTTCTCCAGGGTTTAGTTCCCAGGTATCTGTTTCTCAATTTTGTTTCATCAAAAATCTGAATGATGTGTAAATTTCTTTACACAAGTTCATACTACCTGAATGTTAACTCTATAGATTTGAATGTGCTTATAAATGAATCACGAGGATGTCAACAGGCTGGTATCTGGTTCTCATGCGGGAGTCCACAAGACAGGAACCACCTCAGCAAGCCCAAAGCCAAAGATTTGAGAAGGATATAATCTTGACTGCCTGATCTGAGGCTCATGACAAAGGGCATATGCCAAAGGCTGCTGGTTGCAAGACTATGCAATGCATGTCTCTTTGGGCTTTCTATGAGGAACTTGCTGGAGAGATGTGTTGCAGCTCTTGACCCAAGGGGTGATAAATAGTGAAAATATCTGAGCGAGCTGGCTGCAAGCCATAGGAGGAGGGGAAGGGAAAGAACCCTGTGGCGATGTAAAACCTGCAGAGAGGAAAAGCTAGTACAACAAAGACAAATGCTGGTGCAGGCACTGGTGCTATTTCAGAGGCTCCAAACTAGGATGTCAAGTAAAACATGGAAGTTTCTCTTTCCTTTTCTGCCTCGGTGCAGAAAAGTTCCAGGGGAGCTATGCAAGAAATATTTTTCTGATGGAGGGTTATTAAAGAGATTACATTGCTTGGGGAGGGCTGAAAGGCTATTTTAGACCATGGAGGACCAAAGTGGAATTGAGCCCAGAGACAGAGGGAAGGCTTCTTGTGGATTTCACAGGTTGTCTTGGAAGGCAACCTTTTTGGGTTGGAGATATGAAGACAGAAAATGGTGGGTGACTTTCCCAATAGAGAGTAAGCATGCAGCTCAGAAGAGAAATGGGATACCTGCTGTGGGTGAAGAAGCATGGCACCAAAGAGGGTTTCATAAGGGCAGTGGGACTATACTGATGGATGCTGCTTCCTTTTCTACAAGATTCCTTTAGTTTGCAGTCACAGAGAGTTGCATATTCTAGATGCATGGAGTTGAGGCTTGAAATGGGCACATCTATTGGGTTCTGTTTTGAGGGTTTTCACATCATGTAAATGTAAATTTGGCACGGGTTTGGGAGAGCAGCCATCCTAGATAATAATGCCTGTGCCGTGTTCTGTAACATTTAGTCGTCCTAAGGAAATGTGCTGCCTTTGCCTTCTGTCCCGGGCTGCGGTGCAGCATAATGAATTTGACACAAGATATGTTTGGAAATCACTCTTTAACAGATACCTGAGATTTCCAGATAATACATTGCAGCAGAAACAAACTCTGTGAGGGACTGCCAACACGAGCAAGACATACACTGAGGTTACCAAGCCAAAGTTAACCCTGGTGTGAATACTGTTCCAGCAGGTGCAGGGGAAGTTACACAAAGGCTGTGATTTACCCTGGCATATGCAAAGTCCTCATTGTGCCTTATTCAGTGAGCTTGAAAATGTCTCAAGGGAGGGAAAGAGGAAATTCCATGCTTGCCTTTGCAGCTCAAGGAAATTACCATAGCTTGCCCTAAAGAAACCTGCAGCAAAGGCTTGGCTGCACTGAAATTGGTGGCAAAACCCACATGATTTCGTGAGCTGGCACTTCACATCTGGTGTTTTTCTTCTTGGCAATTAACCTCTCTGACTTCTTCTGTCACGCTTTCAATCTTGCTCATGACTGCACTTCTATTGCCTCCAAACTGGAAAGTGCTGTTCATGGGCCGATACATTTATTGCAACCACCTCCTCCCTATTTTATATTGAATCTCTTATTTTTCTTGCCTCCTGCTCTTTTCTTTTTCCCTGTTGCATATATGCATGTATTTTCCAGATGTCAATACCCAGGTGCAGATGGTGGTTCTAGGTAGGATCTGAAACTCTAAGAAGATGGTCCACCTCCTCTTGGAGCCGGGGTCTGACCTGAGAGGAGCTTTGACACAGCCCTGAAAGTCTTTGCACAGTGGGTGTTGCCACCTCTGAAGAGTTTTCTGAAAGTTTATGTCAAAACTGATCTAGAACCATATTCAGATTTAATCCTCGGTTTCCAGCTCTACAGCTCTGTGGCCTTTGTGAGATTAGATGGACTGCAACGGTTTACCCTAAAAGCCTGTTAATCCAAACCTTATCTGAAACAAACACAGTATTTCAAAAAGGCTTGTCATTTTATATCTGATCACTGGTGCTGGCTCTTCCTTTGCACATAACTGTCTCATCTTGTTATGCATGCGTACGTACGTCTAAGAGGTCATCTACTAAGAACTGGCATAACTTGGTTTTGCATTTGAACTACAAGGTTACATGCTTTGTTGCTCCCATAGGCCGTATTTCATGGCATTTGGGAGGATTTTTGCATTGCAGTATTTTTTCTTGTGGCGACAAACTCTCTGTGTGTCTTACCATCTTCCTTTTCAGAGTGCGTGTCCCACATCTGCCTGGCAGGGGCTGTGAGTGCTGCCCTTTGCTGCACAGCAGCCTCCTCTCTGCTCTCACTGTGGGGGAGTGCGTATGTCTCTCACTGCTCCTTTCCTCCCTTCCCTGCTCCATCCTGCCAGGGGTTTCTGATGTGCCCCAAACTGCCCAGTTCTCCCCTATGCCATTTGGCCTTTCAGGGTGTCACCTTTTAAAGCAATGCCAGGAGACGAGCAGAGCTAAGGTAAGGGAGGGAGCAGTGGCAGACTGGAGCATTCACGCCTGCCGTTGTGTGATCTGCACAACTGCAGATGTGGCCCAGGCTGCCAACAAGGTACTAGCCGTTCTTTATCTCACCATCTTGTTGAGATGGGACCTTAAACCCATTCCAACTCAGATCAGTAGGTTTCTGCCCATAGATGTCTCCAGCTTTCCTTACAGTGTTAGGACTGATGACAGTCAGCAGTGATGGAAGTTACAGAGTGCCCGAGAACATCAACTTGGACATGAGAAGACTGTTTCTGTGGGCCCTCCTGCACCAGTAGCTCTTAGTCAGTCTCCATTACTTAAGGTATCCAGGGCCTTCAGAGAGACCCTTTTGGTTCTAAAGCAGCAATAAGAACTTAATGCATATGAATAATAGGTCTCAAAAGGACATGCTCAATGCGTTAGAATAAATGTTTTGCTGTTAGTTTTCAGAGAAGGCATTTCTGTGGTCTTCCTCTTGTATCCTACAACTAAACTGTCCCATTTACGTTTGCAATAAAAGTGTAGGTGAATGTTCTGGTACCAAAAATGCCTTTTCATTGGCCTGTGTTAACCTTCCATGTCTTGTGTTCTAGGAGTCTTCCCTTTCCTAGATTGTAAGCTCTGATGCTCTCTTGCATTACAAAGTTCACTAAGACCAGGTTTGCAGTTGATGGGTTTTGCAGTTCTGCAGCTTGTAGAACTCCCCAAAAGCAGTAGACCAATATCCAGCAGTACAAAGAGATCTTTCTTCCTTGTTCCGATTCCCAAATGTATACACCAGCTAGCCCAGTGCACATATTGTCCAGTATTTCCTATTAAAAAAATAGCTTAAGCTTATACTGCAAATGGTCTTTAGTGTCCTCTACCATTAGACTTAGACTTTCAGAAGAACTGACCTGAAAATAAACTCTTTTTGGATCAAGTGTCCAGAGCTGAAAGCTAAGTCTGCCACTGTTGCAAGCCCCAGAGCACCAAATGTCTTTGGTGGCAGCAAGTTTGAGCTGAAATTGTAAAAGGTTTTTCTTAAAAACTTCAAACTTTCCACATTGTTTTATTTTTACGCTGTTTTAAATTGTATGGTATGTGATAGCTGGCTAGGAATTATCTAAGTTGTGAGTATGAGTTTGTCAAAAAGCATCAATTCATCTTTTGCTAGACAAGAAGGAAGTGACATAGCAGCTATCAAAATACTTCCAAACCTGTCTTTGCGGAGTGTCCTTAAAAGAACCCTTTTCAAATGACAAAAATCTGGTTTTGGTTTGTGTATGTGCAAAGAATTTCCTTTTCCTCTCCTCCTCACAGAGGCACTCATTATGTTTCAGTGGCCCAGGTCGGTTCTGTGTTGGACTCCTGGTGTACCCAAATACTTTTGTTGTCCCCAGTAACCAAGATTCAACTTGAGAATAGTTTTATTGATGTACGTGGACCAAATCCCGTCATCCAACATGGGATGTTAATGCAATTCCAGGATTTGGAATGCATTCCTTGGATTTGCATCCATGAAGTAAAGTCTGAGCCTCTGAGCCTGACTTTGAAGGTGTTCCAGGCTCCTTTCTGATGTCGACAACTATCACACTTGGTGAGGGTGGAGTTACCACCTTGCTGCTGAAGGCAGAAGTCACCCACTAATCTTGGCTGAACACATACCAACCCTTGAAATTTCAACCCTTCAGTTAATTTTATTGAAGAAAGAACTAATGAGCAAAGTTGAATCTCTTTCTTTATGGACCTGCTTACAGAGCAGGGTTGTGCTGTGCCTGACTCCTGTGAACAGGAGCAACTTCTGATAAGGTGTTCTGCTGAACTAGCTCTTAAAATGCTTATCCTCTTATGGAGTGCTGGCTGAAAATAGACTTCATTTTCTGCAAACACGAATAAAATCATGAAGGGAAATGAATAGGGTAGTAAAATGCTCTTCAATGTCCTAGATTTCTAATGGAGAAGATAAAAGAGTTGGTGTATATATCTATGTAGAGAGGCCATAATTTCCTTTTTTTTTTTATTCCTGGTGGAGAGAAGAGAAGCTGGCATTGCTTTCTATTGCTTTTTATGTTCTTTTCCTGGAAAACATTTTGGATATGAAATTGAGGAGAAAGAACATCCAACCAAATACAGAAACTTGTTTATCTGCTCCTTTTTGTAACGCATCTCAAAATGAAAACATAGGCAAATGAAATTGGGAAGAGTTTCAATTAAAACTAATTTTTAAACATTTTTCTTTGGGTCTACAAAGGGAGGGGAGGCCTGCTTCTATGTGAGGAAAATACCGCTTTTATCCTCCTTTCCATTTTTGAAGAGGAAGGTCTTTGTAGCATTGACCACACAGGAGGGAGTTATTGCCCAGAGCTGAGCACAACTGAGAAAATAATTTTGACCTGATACATAGAAGTAGTGTCTAGACAGAGAGCACTTGAAGTGCTCAAGGGGAAACTCAGTGTAGGAACCAGTTATGACAAACTGAGCTTTTGAAGTGACAAATGGAAGCAAACATGTATAAACTTAAGATCTAATAAAGTAAACGTGATATTTGCTGCTGACTAAAATGAAAGCAGAATACAGGACCAGCCCAATTTGAGTGTGGTTTGTTTCTGCTGCTCTCCTCTTTGAAACAGGAGCCAGAGCAATTGCTTGTGGGGCCATGCTATGCAACCAGAAAGGTGAAACCACGTTTTTTTCCCTTTTCTTGTTTCTTTTTAACAAACCCAAGGCTTTCTTCTTTTACCTGGTCCAGTCTGCAATCTGGATTGGTCTTGCAAGGATTTTCCTCTGGTCTTGCAAGGATTTTCATCAGGATGACCTAGAGGTTAATGAACTGCTGTGTGTAGGCAAGAAAGGACCATAATGTACTAAACCGGGCTCTGTTCTGCAGGCAGCTGGAAGGAGCTGTATTTGTGGGACCCTGAATATGCCATTTTCTGGGGCATTTTGCCTTAGCAAAGCTAAATACATACTTCATGGTGTTGTGGGTTGTAAAGACACCAAGAGAAATATTGCCTGCATCTGGAGGAATTGAACTGAAGAGCGATTTCTGACTATCTGTACTTCTGAAATGTTTTAAGTGGAAATCTGTTATTGGGATGAGAATTTTTATTATGGAAGAGAATTATCAAAGGTAAAGTCCTATAGTCTAACAGGTTGCTCGCGCCCCCCCAAAATGTCTTGAAGCTTAGAAGATCACATTTGAATTCTTGATCTGTATCAAGGCAGTTAGGCTTGGTCTCTGCTAACCCAGTGAAGAGCCTATGGCACTGACACAAACTAAGGATAGTTACTGAAATACTGGAGTTTCTTAGACTAGAGAAAATAATTTCAGATAGTGCTGATTAGAAGCGACTTGTTAAAAAGTTTCAGGAGAAGCTTCTGTTGCTGGGGAGAATTGGAGGTGCATCTCCTTGATCCGAGTTTGGTGTTTTATTCTGAATTAACCTTTTAGAGCGTCTGTCCATGTTATACTTGAACTACTTAGCGAGTAGGAACACTTGTCACTGCTAAAATACATTATTACATGTGCTTTCCATGTACTTTCCATCATATTTAATCAGATGTGGTGTAATTCCTTGAATGAAGGGTTTTACAAGTACATAGCATGATTATAGTTGGTATATGTGTAATTGTTGACTATTTATCTATTTCAATTTCCTTCCGCCTGAATCAATAACTTAACGACACTTTTATGAAATCACAAGCAATTACTGTAGAAGTGAGTCAGATCATAGAATACCAGGTTGGAAGAGACCTCAAGGATCATCTGGTCCAACCTGTCACCTTCCACTCCAGCATTTAAGACTGACTAAGTTAAGAAGGACAAATAAGCTGACTAGACTCAATTCTTTATGTGAAGAAAAGCTCTCCTATTCCCGTGATCTAAAAATACTGTTCCTAGTTGTATTTGCAGGGGGCACACCACAGCGGAGGTCCAAGGTGACACCAAGAGAGCTTTGGGACTCCAGAGCACCTTCAGCCTTGCTGCTCTCCTCTCCTTTTCTCTTGTTTCCTTAACTGCAAAATGCTGATGATCCTGTCATCGTGTTTTAGCCCTCAGTTTTGCCTGAGCAGCAAAGTGAGAGGTCAGCATGGGTCTGGAAGCATTGGCTGATCCAGTTCAATGTGCTGTAATAATATTATGTTGTGCTTGTCTGAAATAATTTGATCTCTCTTTTTTGGGGGGGAAGAGATGTCATGGAAAGATCTTACTTCATTTATTAGTCCAAATGACCCCAAAAGAGTTAACATAGTCCAAAACCAGGACTTGTTGCCACTTAAATGACTACATTGTTACTCACAGTCAATGACTATAAGAGTTATGCATCATTTAAAGTATGGCAAGAACAGAACCTGTTTCCTTCTATACTGTCCCATCTTGGCTTTCAGGGGAATGACTCCACCATATATCACAGGACAGGGAATGACCATAAACATGACAGAAGAGAAGATGGTATTACAAGCTTTAGAATTTCTGGTATGTTTAATTCTCTTTGGGTACAGCCAGCACATTTGAGGTTTAATCCTTGAAAGTGGATTAAAATGAAGGTAAACTATGGGGCATTAGAATTACCCAAGGAGAACATCTTTGAGAATAAATCTAAGATTGAAATGTTTGTAATATCTTGCTGAGATTCACTCAAGGCACAATCAAACATAACAACAACATACTATTGCCTGTTGCAAAAGAGTACGTAAATTATATGCCAAGTGCAGTATACTGTATTAACAGGTGCTCTTGGGTTGTAGCTATAGTCCTGTACCTGAAGTGATGAGAGATAAGAAGGAATGACCTGAAAGACTTCTTAAAACACTTTTCCAAAACTGTATTATTTCTGGGCAGGTCTTGGTAACAATCCATTGCAGATGACCTGATCCAACCAGAATTACAGGGTTATGACCATGATGCAAAACATAATTAACAAGCAAGGTATGAATGCTTAACAACATACGTGTGATAAGACTAGGTAGCAGCAGCATTAAAATGTGCTTCCTTTTGAACCAAGTGGTAAATACTTATCATGTCTGACCTGATCTTCATAGTCTGATCACTGATCTTTATAGTGTATCACTATGCATGCCTATACAGTGTGACACATGATGTTGCAGAGGCTTGGCAATATGTAGTAATGAGGTACTGTTCACGAAAGTTTTCACTTGAAGTATAGTGAAGGTGAAATTGCTCCTAAATGCAGTTGAGAGCTGCTATTACATCATGCTTTGGAACGGTATGCAAGGGGTTGCCAGCAAACACACCATAGGTTTTCTTCTGCCTCCCACCACAGCAAGAGAAACTGTCGCTTTCTCTTTTGAATTCCTTTGTCTTCCTTCGCGTGCAATATGTTTTCTGCAAAACTGAGCAACGGGACTTCCCTTTTTAAATGTTATTCTTTATTTTTCTTTCTGTCACCAATTGTTGGTAGGAACCCCAAAAATTCACACTGGAAACGTTACAAGAAAGGGAGGAATTAAACACTTTGAGTGTTAATAGTTCCTTCTTACATTTACTAGGATGTATATACAATGTAAAAATACTATTTTTAATCTTTGTTTTACACAGTAATTTGTGATCATTGGCCTTCTTCCCCATTATAAACACTAGATCTGTTTCTGGACCATCTTTCCCTGTCTAGAGGGGTATGTTGGAGACACACAGCACCCTCCTGAAAAGAATGCAGTCCCTACACAAAATAAAATTCTTCATTAGCCCCATTTAGAACTTCAGTTATCGTGAATGATACCACATTTGCTCTGAAGGAAGAAGTTTAATTATCCCTTGTGTTTTGCAAGGAAAAGCTTTGTAAACTTCTTTTAATTACAGGCTGCTAAATATTACCTAAAATTGAAATTTGTTCTTCTTGAACATACAAAAATTTATTTTCTGTTCATTGAAAATGCCTGTATTATTTACTTAACTAAAAAGTTGAAGCATGGGTGAGGCAGAGGAAAAGAAGAATTTTGCAGCCTTTGAAATAAGGGAGTTGTATGTCATTGCATGCCAGCACGCCAGCCCTACACCAGCACAAGGCCAGGTTGAAGCCCTTGGAGTGAAATCCTAAGTGTGAAATCTTATGGTAGAGCCCTTGTCAAATTCAGCAAAGCTGGAATTTTATCCTGAGGCTTTACCATCTCCTTCATGGTCATGACCATTACAGCTTTAAGACTCAAGGAAGCATGTGCTTTTTATTCCCCCTTATTTTGAATGATGGAGTATAATTACAGTCCCTATGCTCCAGTTTCAATTTTTTCTATTTTGCAAAAGTGCTAAGACTTCAAAGCAGAGAATATTCATGGGCAGGGCTTTCTACCACAGAACTGCCAAAGAAAATGCCACTTTTTGAAAAGCTGGTTTCTGAAAAGGCATTATATGATTTTAATATTTTATTCTGCGTGTTGTTGTTAAAGCTCTAATCCTCCTACAAATTCCCCAAAGCATTTTTCTTGTGGGGTGGAGGGGTTTCATTCTGGAATGCTTTTTAAAATACAGATGTACATGGAGGAGTATTTAAACTTGCATTACCCAAGCAGGAATGGGAGTTAATTTGAAAACAGCGTAGCATTTCAAAGCATGGAATGAGGTAAGTTTTCAGCAACGAGCTTACTCTTCACCCTGTAAGTTGCCATATAGACAGTCTTTCCAGATCAAAAACTTGTAATACAGTCAGCATCTAGTTAAAAACTCTTCTTCATGTGGAACCTGATCCTGCACATCTTTCTCAAGTTGGTCATTGCCGATCTAGGTCATTATAAAGAATTAAGCCAGGCCCATGGTTTTCAATGTTGAAAGAGCTAATGCAGCAGTATGAGCTGTAAGTGGTTTCTGCCTCCTTTCATTTCTGTGAGAAGGCAGTACCCTGTCTGGCCCTTTGATGGGACATGCAAGAAGCACTCTGGACATTTCATGCATACCCCTGTACAGTTGAGAGGACTTCAGAAGTCCTTGTGCAGGTGGTGGAGAGCAGCCTTCCTTGTTGAGGTCCCACAGGCCCCTTTGGACAACTTATGTGGCACACAAATTCAGGAGCTGAGAGTGTTACGCAGCTTCCTACCTCTGCCAACAAAGAGTGATATGCACTAACTGTTTTCACTAACTGTTTTCTTTTGATGCCTTTTCATTCTTCTTAGGCAATACCTAGCTTGATTATTTTTTTTCTTGTACAGTCGTTTATGCTGAGATTCAGCGGGGCACGCATTCCTCAGTCCCCGCGGCATAGATATAGAGGAATTTCTTTCTTGGGGAGTTGTTGAGACTCAGGCCAGTGTAAACAGGATAAGAATCTCCCTGGATGACACTAGTGGATTTAGTCTGGTTTTATGTTTGTAGAGCAGGGAGCAGGGATTTTCTTGGAAGAAACAGGCAAAAGTCCTATTTCAAAAGCTTCAATAGCAGTTAAGCTTTAATAATACACTCCCTTTCTTTGCTTTGCTGTGAATACCGGCCCCTCGTTCTCGGCCTGGGGCTGGAACTGGGTGCTATATTCCAGACGCAGTCTCATGAATGGCAAGTAAAAGGAAATAATCTCTGCCCTTAATCTGCTGCCCGTGATGCTGCTGGTACAGCCCGTGATGCTGCTGGCCTAGGCTGGGATGCTGCTAGCCTTCCTGGCTGCCAGGCAGGCTGTGGATGGTGCCCAGGTCACTGCTCACCACCATCACCAGGTCCTTCTCAGCAGCACTGCTCCCCAGCCATGCAGCTCTCAGCCAGCGCTGAAGCCAGGGGTTGGTCCCCAGAGTATTCCTCCCTGGCGCAGAAGAAAGCCCTTGAGCTTTCTGAAGACCATTTCTTTAAGGAGTTAAGAGCTCAGTGATCCTTTCTGAGCACAGGAAACCTGTGGTCTAACGACTGTGATGAATTCCTTCCCGCGGTCTTTCCTCGCCTTGGGAGCAGAAAGGTGGTGACGGCGCTTCTGTTAGACACATGTGCCCTGGTAATGATCTCCGTGGGAGACTGAGATGCACAACAGAAGCTTCTGCTGCATACTGTGTTTCTTGAATCGTATTAGGGAAAGCAAAGCAAAACGTTACTTCTATTTCTAAAATGATGATTAGTTGTTAAAGCCAGCATTGCTTTCCAGAAATACCGTGATGCTATTAATAAGGCAAAAAGTATGGCAAAAAAATGTGCTTCTAATTACTTATGTAGAGATGAACTCTTAATTCTGTAACTGGCATCTACACTTTATTTTGAAGGAGCAGGAGGGCTGCCTGGAAAGGAATGAAGAAGAATGTAAGTCTGAATTCTGACCTCGGTTATGCCAGCTAGTATGCAGGGCAACTTGGATCCAAATCTGTTTTAGGAAGGACTTTAAGATTTAGCTTGTTAAATCTGTACAAAATGAATTACTGTAACAAAGGAAGAAAGCAAGCCTTGTACTGATAGGACAATAAGGGTTTTATTCCTGTTTTTTCACAGCATTTCCTTGGTGATCTAGACGTTTTTAGGCTGTGTGACTTGGTCAAGATTGAGTGCCTGTGGGTAGGCACCAGACATTTATATGCAGAGATGCTTTTAGTAAGCAGTCAGTCATTTTGAGACAGTTTGATCATCAAACGTCCCAGTCGTCAACAGGACAGAGGATGTTGTGGTCCGCTTGGCCTCTTCATTTATCTGATGTGCTGCGGTCTGACCAGATCTCCCTGAGTAAGCTGCTGATGCTTATACAACCACATCTATGCTTTGTGCTTTCTTGCAGAAAGAAGGACTGATTCAATGTGTGGTTCTGCCTTAAAGACAGACAAACAGGATTTGGGCCTCCAGTTCTGTTCACTGTTTTCAGAACTGTTTTTTCAAGTTTCCGAATCAGTGGGAACAGCTGATATCTTGGATGATCCCGGTGCTGAGTGGGAGACTCAACTGAGTGTAAGCAATGCGAGAGAAAAATATGAGATGACACTTCACCTTCTTCTCAAAGAAGTCAGCCTCACATCTACTACTTTTTTTATGTCCCCTGCTATCAGAGGAAATCTGAGCAGGATTTGAAGAGGAAGACCTTTATAAGGGAGATCTTATTACGTGTATTGAAGCAACCTGGAAAGCATTGCATATTTTAAATAGTTTTATGCTGACAATGGTGGGAAGCAAGCTGGAGACAATGGCAACTTTATAGAAGGACATAGCCTGTTATGTATTCTATTTATTTCCCTCAGTCATGTGCTGGGGTCTCTTGTCTGGTAGTGGCAACCACTTGAAGGGGTAGCTACTCAGGCTCTGTCTTCCATGCTGAACAACATTGCCATTGCTCCAGGAGGCAAAGAAGAGTTGCTTTTTCTGGGAAAATTAGGCCAATTTATTTGAGTACCAAATATGACTTTGGAAAACTACTACGGGATAAATAGCTTTTAGGCTTACACCGAAAGAAGCTGCTTATCAGTTTTGAAGGTTGTGATATAGCATTGAGAAGGATATGAAGAATAATGACTTTAGGGCCACCTTTTCACTGTCTCAGGTGTTACGGCATCACCAATCCTTGGAACTGAAATCCAGATGAAAAATGATGGCTCTGGCAAAAATGAGCCCTTCTGTTTTAAACCACACTATGCCATGGGTTTAGGTTGTTCTGTGGTCAATTTCTTTGTAGACCTTTTTATTCCATCCATCTGGTTTTCTTTTTAAAGGGAGATAATTCTTGCTAGCAATTGTCAGAGAAGCTAAAAGATAAATTAGCTGGCAATTTTCAGCACTTAGAATCACTAATATTTTCCTGCTGTAACTGTTATGTGCTGCTATTATATACTGGCACTTCTCAGTAGAAGATAGCAATGCAAACATGTATTTTAACAAGTCTCTGCTGCAGCACCATTGATTGTAGCCAGCTATTGTTCTCCTGAGTCCTGCCTTAGACAGGGAGTGAGAATTTTCCTGGGATTTAGGTCCAGACCTTTTTGACAGGAAGCCAGGGGACAATTAGGAGGCAGTTGAATCTCTACACACACACACACACACACTTTTTTAAAATGAAAACTGTGGAGAAGAGGAAGTCGAAAAGTTCCCCTTGTTTTACTCAGCTGCTGCACAAGGGACTGGCTATATATAAAATAGTTATGTTCTTTGCTTTGGAGACAGAGTTTTTTCTGGTGTGTGGTGGAATCAAGCCACTCTAAAGAGAGAAGCTGCTCAACTTCTTGCTCAAAAGAAGGTGGCATTTGTGAGTTGAGGCAAGGCAGGAACAAAAGCTTGCTACTGCCCCACCTGCCAGAAGGATGGGCTTGCATCCGTCCATCACCTATTGGAAACCATATGACTGGCAGTTCCCCCAGAGCAGATGGCTGATATTTATGCTGTTTTGCCTTTGTGTTTCTTGTTTCCTTTCAGGATTGGAGGATACAAGGCCCTAGCATTGATTTTGCTGTGCAGCTAAAAAGACAAGAAAGCTGCTGTGCTTTTGAAGCTTTAGACTGTCAGTTTTCTTATTCCCTGTAGGTCTTCCAAAGGTCTCTCATCTCTTTTTCATCTATGCAGATGCCTCTCTCTTCTCTAGATCCTTCCTGGTGACTCCTTTTAGGAATGAAAAGTAAACTGAAATTCTGGTCCCATGGAAGCATTTTGCTATAAAGCTCCAATCTGTGCTTAATTCTGTATGGGCTTAATTGGCATCTGTGTTTAATTGTGCTCACGCATAGTTGTACATGGGAGCAATGAGAGCTCCCTAGTGATTTGCACCAATGAAGCTGTGTTTGTGTAGTTACGTCTCTCCAAAATGTGTAGAGGCAGAAAAACTTCCAATTTTAGTGGGGAATACCTTTAGGGCTGGGGTAGAAGACATCCCCCATTGCCTTTAGTCTTCACAAAGACTGTTCCCCCTCTATTCCCATCCAGTCCTGCAAGCTGAATGCTTTGCATTTGGGATCCTGTGAGTAAAGAGTATCCTTATAATATTAACAGTGCTTTTAATTCCAGATCTTTTTGTTCAGAAGGTTTGCTGCACAAGCAGCATTACGGGTTTTTGATCACAAATGCTATCAGAAAGCAATTGAAATGCAAATAAAACACATCCTCACAAAACCATTACCATGTTATTTTTTTTTAAACAGAAAATGCACTGAGAATATACACTGTCAAACAGGTTTCCAAAAATAAATACAATTCGAAGAAAATTGCACATAATAGTGCAATGTATATCTCTTGTTTGGATAAGAAACATTTAGCTAACCATATGTATCTCTCATTTAATCTTAACTTTTTTAGTAGGCCTAAGTGTAGTAGTTACCATGAGATAATATAAGGACTAACGTAGAATGTTCACTAAAGACTGGAGGAGAAAAAATATGCATACTAGTTTAGCAGCTACAAGTAACTATTCTAGGCAGTTTTTCTCACCTCAGCTTGAGTTAGGGTAATGGGAAATAAGACAACTGAGAAACCTAAGTGGTAGGAGAAGAAAAACAAGCCTTAATGTTTTGCAGGCAACAACTGAAGAGAAGCAGCTTGATCAACAAACTAACCAGTAGATGCAATTTTTACCATACTTAGATTAAGATTGTACTATCCTGTCTCTTTGCCTTATATAATTAAATCATTTAATGTTAGTGATGACACTGTTAGGGTCTGGCATAAAAGAAGAGTCTGGCACCAAGATGATGTTCCTGCAGCAATGAACCCCTGTTCATGCAGAGGTTCCTATCTACAGAGGCTGTGAAAATCTCTTTGATGGTTAGTCCATGAATTGAAGTTAAGAAAGGTTTTCAGCCCTCATTGGTAAATTCCCTACCAGAGTTCTTCAGAAATCATTTTCTTTTATCTCTAGGTATTCATGATTTCTTCTTTTTTTAATTTTTGGTTCTTCTTAGACAACATGCATTTTCTGTAAGAAGCCTGTATTGCATCGTTCTTACTCATTGTATTGCATCTTTAATTTTTTTAAGTCAAATTCTTTTTAACTATTCCTATTAAAACCTAGTCCTTCTAGGGAAGGGCTGCTTGAACTCTCTTAATTTCCAGTTGTTTTCTGGGGTCAACGATTGTATGCACAACTGTCAACTTCTAATTCAATTAATTTCTATTTGTATTAGCTTCACTGAAGCAATAGAAGAGATGGTCTTGAACTAAGGACTGCATTAAGTTCGTATAGTGATGACTAGGGGTAAAACTATATCGGGGAAGCCTAAAGAAAACATACATTGCATTTACAGTAATCTTGCACCAGGATACTGCAGCAATTTCTGCTGCATAGTCTCTGCTTGCAGCAGAAATCGAGGATTTGTACTTCTGTTATTGACCGTAAAAACCCTCTCTCTCCCACAAGATGAGTTGGGTTGGTGCACCATGTTGCAGTATTTGTTGGCTCTGTCCCATGGGGTGTGACAACGTTGTGTGCAGAAACCAGGAGGCTTCTGTAGATTTTTTTAGCTGGTCTAATTTGGGCCTGACTGCACTTGAAACTTAAGCTGGTGTCCAGTGGAATTAACACTGCAATACAATGAGCTTTATACCTGCATTGTATGGAAACAGGAACAAGACAGCTCCCACTGGCTTTGCATCCCATCTTCTCCCAAATAAAACAAACAAAATATCATTAATGCTGAAACCTGATGGATTTTTGTGCTTGGAGCATCTATGCAATCAAGCCCAAAGGTTTTTAACATGGGTAGCAGTTGTTTGTCCAGCAATCTGTACTAAAACCACTGTCTTCTGCTTCATTCTTCGTGTTCCTCTGCGGCTTCATAGTGCGTTCAGTTGAGAGTCAGTCATTGGTTGAAGTAACTGACCTTAATTCTTTAAGTGAAAAACCATCGCTGTCCTATGCAAACATAAAAAATTTGTAGGTCTTTTGTTAACCTCCTTATATTGAGAGTGGTAAGAGTTGTCCATCAGATCTTGTCCTCTATTTATAAGAAGAAGGTGCTATGTTACCTTTCATAACCTTTTTCAGTGTGTATTAAGTATACATGAACCAAACCACATGTATGTTTAAGGTACTCTGGTCTTTATAATACGACAAATAATAAAAAGGGCTTTAGGGAAAATACTTATCATATGTCTGGCTAGAAGGGTAAAAAATACATAAGGCCAACACAGTAATTGACTTCAAACACTATAAAGGGAAATATCTTTCCTCACAGAGAAAAGAACCTCAATTCACACATGAGCTGCACCAAGTAGAACTGATGAATATAGCACAATAGTCCTAACAGATTCACTACAAGCCCTGTCCTGAATAAGAAGAAAAAGAAACAAAGAGGAAGGGGGCAGGGAAATGTTTCCTTCTTGCTCTTGGGAACAGTTAGAAAAATAGAGTGCTGAGCAATATAGGAAAAAAAGAAGGAAAAATAGTCACATATTATTCACGCTTCACTCGTGTTTGGTACATTCACACGGGTATATTAGGCATGAAAAGAACTCTGAAATGTAAATAAAGACATTCATTGTGTGATTTTACTTTATTTTTTAAGGAGGAAGGGAACAGAACGAATGGACTCCCCACTCCGCTGTTTCTCAGAAGGAATCCCTTCTGAAGCCATTCTGATGAAAGCATAATTAACCTTGTTTTCGTTAATGGGTCTTCCTTTTGTGGCTCAGATAACGAAAAATGGGGGAGAGCATGGGCCACCCTGGCGATCAACGAAACATCATAAAAATTGAGGATGAGGTTGTTGTGCGCAAACTGAACTACCAAAGGTATGATGGGCTTGAATTTAATTCCCGTAATTATACTAATGATGCAGAATATAACCAGCCTGAAATAACTCAGGTAATTACTTAGCATATTGCTCTAGTTTCTGCAATGGCAGTCATTGTTTACATCTCTAATTATGCCGTGTAGACACATCAAATCACTCACGCTTGTTTTGACTTGAAGTATTTGAAGCAGCAAACACTGATGAGCTGTATCTTACGGATGCTGCTATGTGAATGAATGCAATTCAGTAATACTTGTTCATCAGGCTCAGGGCCTAATCCTGCATGTCTTTCATACTCAGCATTCCTGTTGTTGTGACTTCCTTATGTATTTCTTTCATTGAGAACTTCTTCTTGCCTTGAGCAGATGTTGAAGGGCTCCATATTCTCATAGCTAAGCACTTAGCATGCCCTTAATTTTAAGAGCACGAGTAGTCTACTGCAGGTCAGCTGGACTGCCTGTGTGTTTTAAGGGAGAGTTCCCACTGGTTAGGAGACAGCCAGAGTTTTCAGCATCTAAAACAAGGCCAATTGCTTATCCTGGGGTAGTGTAGTGAGAGCACAGGAAGCATTTGCTCCAATTACTAACAACAGTAGCAAAAAAAAAATGCCCAAATTGAAGTTATTATCCTCCGCCTGCCATTTTTAAACTGATTTTTCTTCACAATAATGAGGGGAAAAAAAAAAAAAAAGGGAAGTACATTAGAGCAGTTTCATCCTTTTAAAAAAAAGTTAAGATTTCTTAGCATGTGCAAATGTCTTTTGTGCATTTACAGCTCTAGTGGACATATACAACGTGATTTTTTTTCCCCCAGCAAAACAGTGTGTTCTCTAAGGGTTGTATACAAGTCCTTGTGCCAACTGCTACAAATATTTCAACCTCTAGGACAACCTCTTTCTGCAGTCCTAGGCAAGCTGCCTTCTCTGCTCTGTGGTTCTTTTTCCCCTTCTGCAGACACAGAATAATAATGCTCACCTTTTTGAATATTTTAAGGCTTTCTATTTCAATTTCAACAAATTTGCAGTGCTAGGCCATAAAAAGGATCATTACAAACCAAACCAAAGGCCAGTACTGTGGACCTTTTATTGCCCAACTGGCTGATTGCACTAGGCTAAGAGTCTGAAAATGCAGATAAATTTTGTCTTGCATATTTTTATGCCAATGGTTTTTTTTGTAACCTTCAGGTATATTTAATTTATTTTGCTCTGGTGGAAACATAGTGAGGATATAGTTTCTTTGTTGTCTCCAGGAAAAAGGCTCATAAAGGGTAAATTGTTCCACTAGAAATATTCTCCTATTAGATGAAACTAGTTTACCCTTTGGCAGGAATATACCTAGCTTTCAACTGCAGTTACAGCTCCTTGAGCATTTATAATACACTTTTTAATGGAAAGAATTTCAGGCTCTTCTATTAAATCAAATTCAATGTCAACTCTCAGGGAGAAGAAGGGGTCTTTCGAGCATTTTTTTACCCAGAAAGCATGTTACAGATTCTAAAAATAGGTTGTGCATACATTAATGGCTGTATTATGAGGTAGCCAAAGCTGGAAGGATGTTGAGCACTTTTTTAACTCCCATTGGCTCCAGGAGGGCTCAGTACTTCACAGAATCAGCCCGGGGGAGAGAGGAGGAGAACAAAGTGAGAATACCCAGTCCCAGCAGTGCTCTGGCTCTGCATGCAATCTTTTTGCAGTCAAACCGCCCCACAGGATCATGAAAGGATGTTTCAGTCAGTAGCTCCTTTCATCAAGGCCTCGCTCTCACCAGAGGTGTTCAGAAGGGACGATCTTGTCATATGAACTAAAGACTAAAACAGGAGGAGCTGCTTTGCCTTTGGATTGCACATTAAAAAAAATCCTTTGAACAGAAGGGTGCACATCTTGGGAGAACAGAAAAGCAGTGCCCACTCCACATTGTTTGCAGGTATTACAGAGGTGTGGGCTGCTTTTTAAAGCTCATTACCTTCTTTTCACTGTTTGTGTAAGTGGATAAAGCTTCAATCCCTCTTGCTTTCCAAATTATTTTTGGTACTGTTGAGAAACGGGTGAGCATTTTATTTATTCCAACACCCCACTGGCAACAGAGTAGAATGAGCTAACTGAGCGTCTTTGCAAAGCCTCTCGTCTCCCGTGTTTACAAATCTGTTAGCTGCGGCTGGAAATGTGACTCTACCCTTCCCTGTAGAGTCCAGGCCGTCCAAGTTTTCACAGCAGGAATGATTTTTAAAAGACACCAGGCAAGAGGTCTTTGGTGACTCCAGGCTTGGGAGCTGTGACTGCTTTTTGACGTGTTAAGCAGCTTGATGAAATCTTTGGGTGTTGAATAGTTAGAAGGAGAAATTATTAACGGAGCCAGGCACCTTGGATGCAATTTTTGCTTATTTACAAGAATGTAGAAAGTCGGCTTCCTTGAGCAAAGAAAGACTTGAACAACCAGAGACCCTCTTACCCCAAGGCAGGCACTGTCCCCCTCCTGGCCCTCTCACACTCTTTCCAGAGTGATGCACCAAAGCTATTCAGACTCCTTCCTCAGATCAGCATTTCCCAACACTGGAGTTTTGGTGGCAGTTTCATTTCAGGCAAATACCTCCCCTCTCTACCCCTGCTCCGTGCCACAATACTGTGGTTTTTGCCCAGATCACCTGGCAGGGGTAGTCACTGCAGTGCAGAAAATGTAACTCTTTAAAAAGTGCTGCCACAGCCAGGCTGCCTTCAGACCACAGCCTGTCTCTGTCCTTGAGCTCCCACTTGGATCTTCCATGAGAATCGTTGCCTTTAGGTGTGCCTGCCTCAGAGAGACTCTGCAACACCTCTCACCTCTGTTTCAGGTGGAGATGCATGTTGGCTGGTTAGTGGCTGCTGCTATTTCAATAATCTATTTTCTTTAAAGAGGTTAATGATCTAAACTGAAGTAGTGAAACCCACCAGCTTCACTGGTTACACTCACAAAAGATACTGTCTATTTTTTCCTTAAGATGAAAACTACTTTCTTTATCCCTTGTTTGCAGTAGTGGATATGCCTTATTACTTACTATAAAGCTTATTGCCAAAAACGAGGTCTTTAACTACAAATATAGTTCTACACAAATATAGTACTACCCTCTTCCCACTCTGCGAAGTATATAGTTCATGGATGTGGACATAAACAAGGTGAATCATCATGCCTCTCTGCTAAGGGGGTTGAAGGCATAATGGCAAAAGGGAGCCCTAAAACGACTTTCAAATAATAACAGGGAGAGATCTTCTTAGACATTTAGATGAAGTTCCTCCCAAATGCAGATGCAGTCTGGGAGACCATAATTGTTGAGGACTATAACTGGCAAGGGCAAAAGAAGGTGCTGCAGTGGACTGGAGGGTGTAGGACACGTGGAGAAAATGTAGATAGCATGGAAATAACTTTCACAAGTCTTCATAACCTGCTTGGATATGAATGGAAGGCAAGTATCCTTATCATTTCCACTACATTGATGAAGAAAACTGAAAAAACAGGGCTGCCAGATGTCATGGCACAGCAGAAGGTCAGAACCACAGGCTCATTCAGCTTCATTTGTGTTTCTAGCCATGGTTCACATCGCAAGTGTAAGAGGAAAGAGTTACCTGCCCTGGGGCTTCTGAAGCCCCATGATTTGGCCCTGGCCTGTTCTCAAATTCAGACAATTTTGCTGCATCACTTTGATTGCGTTTGCATCAGTTGAAGACTTGAGAGTGAATTTTTGGCCAGAGCAACCTTCAGAGGACCTGAGTCCTTTCAGCAAGCTGATTAACAGTTTGTGGTAGGTACTCTGCATGAATTTTAAATTAATGAAATTGTTTACCAGGTTGTGGAAGTAAAATGCAACACTGGAAAATTGTTAGGTAGAAATCAAACTAATAAGTGGCCAAGAAAATGCATGCATTCCTGTAATATTTTATGACTCCAATGAGACAGTGAGATCACAAAAATGCAAGGGGATAGAACACATACTCAGTCCGGATCTTTATTCTCTAAGGTGCAATTGCCACTAATTACTTTTGTCTCAAAACTTAAACACGGAAAATAGTAACCCTACATGTCACACAAGAAGAAATAAAAATGTGTTTCAATAAAAGCCTTTCTTTAAAGAAAGGCAAATACATGTTTCCCATTTTCTGCTGAAGAGCAGCTGCTGCGCAGTGCCTCTGCCCATGCGGCAGACACATGAAAAACTTGTCAAATGCAAATGCCCACCCTCCATGTACTCTCAAAAGGGCATGACAGATACAATTTGTAGAGCAACAATAAGAAGTGCTGATAATAAAAGATACTTTCATCTGGAAGATGTCTATGTCCTTTGGGACTATCTGCCCTTCCTGCACATCCATTTTACATTCCACGCTGCAGATAATCTTGTGAGTCCTGCTGTCCTCCTCGGCACACCACTAATCTAATGCAAGCATCTATTTTCTCTGCATGAGCATTTTCCAGCAAAACTTTTCTGGAGCCACACAGTAACAGATAATTATTAGTAACCCAACTTTCATGAACAGCAGTTGTGCCCAGATTTAATGGCTGGCCAGCATTAAATGCTGTAATAGGGATGTTCAGGAGCATAGCTGGGAGGTGAGAGGACATATATATGCATGTCCTGCCGCCTGAGCTGAGAAAGATTAAATTGTGATGGGCTACTGACTCGCCCACAGGCATCGGGTGGCCACACCAGAAGTGCTCAGTGGCAGGATTTAAAGCTGTGCCACAGTTTTACTTTTCACTCCAAAAAGAGGATGTTGTACTTCCATACTTACTGGATTAAGATTCCTTTTTTCTGGAACGGGATCGTACTCATGGGGGAGTAACAAACTGATCCTGCATGTGCAGTGTTAGGCATGGGAGTACTTCTACCTTTCATCCTCCTGAAATTCAGAATCTGGCGTCTGTACGTCAGCTTCAAGCCCTTTAGATGTAGAACTTTTGGCATAGGCTCATTTTCCATGAGCAGGCAGTGACAGGCACATTGGGTTTTGCGTGATTTGAATATTTTAATCAAGTTGGAAGTGTGGCACCAGTCAGACTGAAAAACAGAACCAAACATTTAATGCTTGAGCCTACAGGATGGTGCACACCACCCTTAGCCCAGCAGAAGCTGAGGACCCCCAACCAAGACCTTGCACAATTCAGCTGAAGCTAGAGCTCTGACAAAGTGCTGAGAGCCTCGGAGGCCTAGCGAGTGATGTGCAGTTTGTGGGCAGGCCGACCACAGCAAAAATCATTCTATTGCAAAGGCAGAAAATACCAGTCGGAACGAGCAGAAGTCAAGCACTTTCCTTGCTTAATAGAAGCAACGCAAGGCTGACATCTTTAAAAAAAAAGGAGGGGGGGGTGTTACTCTTGCAGTTCTCTTCCTAGAAGTTTCGCTTCCTTAGGATATGTGGTTATTTCAGGTTACCACAGCAACTGTCAGAAGAGAAGGTATTTTATTTTCTTGTTTTGTTTTTAGACAGAAGAACTGGGAAGACCACCATGTACTGGAACAAGAGGAGGGATTACAAAAGCCTGCCCCGAACAAAAGGAGCTGTGTGGAGATCTTCCTACAGTACAAAGGTTCACAACAATTCCTTTCCTATGAAGCCACACTGAATACCCTGAACAGCTAATACGGGGTACTCAGGAGATGTCTAGCCAGACAGTGATGTGAAAACCCTTTTTGTGGTGATCCAAGGTGAAGTGGGGGGGCCTCTGCCACACGCTTTGCTGCGGGCAGGGGCACACAGCTCTCCTTGGAAAGTGTGTGCCTTCAGGTTGTTTGCTTTGGTTTTGCATCGCAGCTACGTGCCCAGTGCTGTTCTCCATGAAGTTGGTTTGGTACAAATCGGTGCTGAGTGCCTCAGGATCCGCTCTGACATCTCAAGTATCACCAGTTCTGTTTTGAAAAATGCAGATTTCTCTGAAGGGACGTCTGCAGGTGCTGTAGAGCGAGGCTGCAGTAAACAGGCACGTGCCTTTCTGTTTGGAGAGATGGGGCTCAGTTGTTTGCATTCTTTACATATGACTGTGCTCCGAAGTGAACTAAAACCAGTTTTGTTGTGTAGAAGTTAAATCAAGAAAATACGCAATTATGTATTTTGAATAGGGAGATTGGGACATCATTGCATTTGATGGTTTGGAGTTGGTTTACCACAGAGACATGTGGCACCTGAATGATTTAGGCAGTTACTAGCAACATGCTATCTATTGAGAAGAGTGTGATTTAGTTATTTAATGATGCCCTTCACAGAAAACTGTTAAGTATCTTTCACCACTGTGCCCCTCCACCCCGTCCTGCTTATTTGTACTGTCCCAAGCTGATCCAGCCGCGATGCTCTCCAAGCACCGCTTTTTGGCTGATAGCTGTAACAGCGGTCTTGTCTCTGGACCCCGCTCATTTTCCTGAGCAGCTAAACAGCACCCGAATTGTTACCGTGTGAATTCCTGGCCTCCCGAGCCACAGATGTCACGCTGGCGAAACCCAGCTCAAATTTGATAATAGGTAGTGTGAGTGCAACGACCTCCGACCTCCCCAAATTATACAAACAGGAAGGGTCTCTCCTGCCCCGGGGCCACGGCGTGACCCCGGGAAGTCGCCCACCGCCTCCCTCTGCCCCGCCGAGCCCCTCCGCAGCAGAAAGGCGGGGGCTGGAGGCCACTGCCTTCAAGCAGAGGCTTGTCCCGGGTGATGCATCCCACGTCACCGCGCTGTCATGCGCTTCACCTTCAGTATGTATATCTTAATCTTGCAGCTTCTAGGCATTTTCAGGCATCCAGATATATCTCCCACACACTTCCTTGCTTTACAGCACGTCTCCGGTCCCGCCAGGTGACCGCTTCTGCCTGCCGCAGCCCCCCACAGCTCTCCAGTGCCCTGCGTTAGACGGTGCTTGGGGTCCCCGTGGGAAGGAGGGGCTGTATTTGCAAGCGCAGGCCTCCCCATCTCCCCCCCTCCAAAACCATGCGATGCTGCTGGAGTGTCCTTCGGGGTTGGCATCCCACCAGGCTATTAAGAAAAGGCCGAGGGAGTCCCAGGCACCAGCAGCGTACTCCCTTTCTCCCGCTTTTCCTCTCTGTAACAGACCCCTCGCCCCGGAGATGCCGGCGCAGCTGCCGGGGGTCCCCGTTTGGGTTCCCCAGGGCAGAGAGGGGCGCTTTTCCACCGTGTGCCGTGCCGGGGGCTGACAGCCTCGCATGCCGCAGCTGGAGGTGGCGTAAGCAATTCCCCCCCCCCCCCCCCC
>VFFE01007226.1:1937622-2011899 GCA_008921705.1 Burhinus oedicnemus
CGCCGGCGGCGGGGGATGCGCGGGGGGCCGCGGGATGGCCTCGGCCGTGTTTGAGGGCACCTCGCTGGTGAACATGTACGTGCGGGGCTGCTGGGTGAACGGGATCCGGCGGCTCATCATCAGCCGGCGGGGCGACGAGGAGGAGTTTTACGAGATCCGCACCGAGTGGTCGGACCGCAACATCCTCTACCTGCACCGCAGCTACTCCGACCTCGGCCGCCTCTTCAAGCGGCTCCTCGACTCCTTCCCCGAGGACCGGCCCGAGCTGTCCCGCTCCCCCTTGCTCCAAGGTTCGAGCAGCCTCCGCGGGCCCGGCCCTCGCCGCTTGGCGGGCGGGCGGGGAGGCTTTCAGCCGCTGCCGCTCCCCCCGGGGTGGCGGTGGCGGGGCGGTGGGTCGGTGTCCCCCGGGCGGAGGGAGGTGGGGTGAGGAGCCGCAGCCGCTGCGGGACCGGACGAGGCGGAGGGGGGGGGCTGGAAAGCTGCGGGGGCGTTTTGCGGTCGGAAACTGCTCCCGGGCTGTTGATTTCCGTTGTGTTTTTCTGGTAAGTTCACGGTGGGGGTGAAGGGGTGCCCCCCGGGCTCCAGGCTCCCGCAGGAGGGAGACCCCAGCCCCGCCGCTGGCCCGGCTGCCCGGCGGCCGCGGGGTCCGGGCTGGGCTTGAGGAGCAGAGCGGTGCCTGTTGGCGCTGCCCCTCCCCGCTGCCTCCGGCCTCCCCGAGGCTTCCCAGGGGGGTTGTTGGCAGGAGAAGGGCTGTAGCTGAAAAATCTCCGCACGTTGGTATGTTGTTTGCCACAAGGAGAAGAGGGGGGGAAAAAAGAGGCTGCGGCGCTTGCCAGTGGACGGAGTGACTCTGGGAGCTGGCGTAATTCCTCGCATAACTTCGGCAGAACGGGGGAATTGCACCAGCGGTCGGAGCCGCGTTTTCTCTTTTTGTTTCTGAAGTGGATTAACCCAACTCGGGGGATGCTGCCCATGCTGGGGCCGCTCTGTGCAGAAGCAGAATGTACCTGTTAAGCTGTCTTGGGGTTTGGTGTTAGTTTGTTTAACGGTTGGGGTATTTTCTACATGCAGTTCTGCGTTTCCAGCGTGTAGAGTGGTGCGGAGCATCCGCTCACATGAAGTGGATGTGTGCGTAGCGCTTCCAGCCTCCCCAGTTGGTTGAGTAACCACATAAATGATTTGCTTGAACGGGAACGGGGGGAAGCTGGTATTTTGTGTCTGTTTTCCTCTGTGAGAGGATGGAGAAGTTCTCCTTGCCTCTCATCTTGCTAGTGGGACCCTCCCTTGGACGGGGAAGGGGAGTGGGGTGTTGAGACTCTGGGGACTGGTTCTCCACCCCGCATACCGGTGTAAATCCACCGGACTTACTTCTGGGCCCTGCCTGTGTGAGAGGGGGCTCTGTTCCCTGCGAGGGGGGGCAGTGCCAGAGGGTCTCTCCCGAGCTGACTCGCCAAGGATGTTTTCTGACGGCTGTTTAAAGTGAGACAGGTCTTTTTCTATTGTCCTGCCAGATCCCTAACCTCGGGGGGGGGTGTGGGGGGTGGGATGGGGTTGCCCCTCATTTGAAAATGCTTATACCTTTCCCTCTCCTTATCTTCTTTCGGTGGGGGGAGCCGCAGCCCGCTCCCCGGCGGGTGTCCCCCGGCGCCGGGCTTTTCCCATTCCCACTGCGGGGAGGTGGCAGCTTGGCTCCGCCGGCGCCGGGGTTCACCCGCCGCCACTCGCAGGCCCCGAGTGCCCTCTGCAGACGGCGGGGATGGGCGCAGGGCTGCCGGGGTGGCGGCAGCCCCGCCGTCCCCTTGCTGCCCGCTCCGGGGTGCGGGCTGGGAGATGCTTGTGGGCGCTGGGTGCCGGAGGGGGGGCTGTCTCCCCCCGCTTGGGTGCAGGCTGGGAATGGGGGAGTCCTCTGGCTGTTCCTGTAGATCCCCACCTCTCAGCCCTGCTGTATGCCCAGCGCAGTGTGTCTCACGCGATTAGGTTGCTGACCAGGGATCTAAAATACCGAGAAAATTTATTATCCATTGCGGGTGCCCTAACTATGTACTCCGAGCATGATTTTTAGTAGCGCTGAGTGGCAGTAAATTTTAAGTAACACTCTTAAGCACATGTGGCACCTGGGCCCTGGCTTTTGAGGATGCTGGGTAGGTCTGAAGCGAGCCTGTGGCCTGCAGGGCACAGCACCTGCCAGGGTCACTGGGACTGAAATTTGACTTCCAAGAGTGCCGATAGTCCTTTTTCTTGTTGACTTGATGGGGTTCTGAAGAGTAGCTTGGCAGCCGGGCTGGGGTGTGTGCTGGGTCTGGCTGGAGAGAGGTTCGGTCCTTACTGGCGCTGGCCTCCTGCCCCTCCCAGTGTGCTCCCTCCCATCGCTTAGGCATAGCAGCCCCGGTGCGTCCTAAAGCCATTCTCATTCCTCAGCATGTCTCTCAAGTGAGCGTGGTTCCTCTCCTGCCTCAAGACCCATCACAGCTTTTGCAAAACATAAAACTTTTCACATGTCTCTGAGGCTTCGTTTGTGCAGGTGGAGCCAGATGGGATTATAGTCCCTTGCACTGGCTTTACTTGACAGTCCCAGGTAACATACGCCATTAGTGCATGAACAGCTGGGAAAGAATAAGCATCATCAGTCTGCAATGCTCAATTCCTGCCTAAGACCTGGAGCCAGCAACCTTCACTTACCCTTATCTCAGGAACAGGCATACCGACTTCAGTAGAATCGTGAATGAGCAAAGCATCAGTCCAGGATTTGAAAAATCGAAACCCAATATAAGCAGATCATGATCTGTTCATCTTGGTGAGGTGGTGGGGGTTAACTTTGCAACAGAGACAGAATAAAAATCAGGAGTAGTTTCTAAGCAATCACAGCCTGCTTCACAATTTCAGTAATACTCTTTAAAATTACACTGCTCCTGCTCTAAAGAAAATTACTTTGCAGTGTGTGCTTTTCTGCATAGAGAACACTTCATCATACCAGCATTTTGAAGTGACTGGCCACAGCCTTGTGTAACTTCACTAAGTTGAAACATAAAAATCTCATTTAACTAAGTGACACTGATGCAAAGCTTTGGATGTAAGAAGAGATTGCATGGGGCATGTCCGGTCTTTAGAAAACTCCTGGAGTAAGCGTGGTTTCTTAATGTCCTGTTTAAAGCAGATGTCCTGCTGGCTACAGTAAAGCTCAATATATTTAACCCAACAAAAACAACTGACAAAAGCAGACTCTTTTGTGTGTTAGCACTCAGTCATACACATTTGTGTGTATTTTTATATACATACAAATGTATTTGCATATGTATGTGAGTTGGGGGGTGTGTGTGTGTGTGTTTATCTTAGGCTGTCTGAAAGAAGGTGAATATTAGCTGTGCCTTTTATCTGGAGGAAGTAAGTGGTAAAATGTTGCAAACCAAATTTGCATTGCATTGAAGGACTCCAAAGTTCCCACAGATTTGCCTAAGGAGCATTAAAAGGACTAGCATTATCCTACAGCTCAGTCAAGCTGCAGTACATTACATTTAAGGGATATGGTTGAGGAGCGAAAGCTTGAGCTATTTGATGTTATTAACTTTCAAAAAGAAGATTTTTTTTTTTAAATGTCAGCAAAATTAGAAAGAGTTGGTTGTTACCATTATTGGCGGTTTCAGTAAACAGCTCATACTGAGCAGGAGTGTGCTCCTTTCCTTGCTCAGCAACAGCAAATGGCCCTCTCTTCCTTTCTCCACTCCCTGTCCCCTTGGACTGACTTCCGCAACGTTCTCCCTCTCTGTATTTCTCAGATCTGCAGAGTGCTTTGAGATGACAGAAGAGAGGATGGGAGTTACAGTTTTCTGCACTGGCTGTTCATCTTGCCCTTTCTTTGATATGAGAAGAGGGGAGGTCTCCAGGGGGGAGTATGGCATCCACACAATCCGGTCTTGTCTTTGATAACTAATAGCAACACATGGCAAAGTGCACTCTCTGCATCTGGAGTATACCACGATGCTAAGGGGCCAAGGACGTTCAACAACACAAGGCATCTTACTAGTAAGGTGGTAAACAAGGTTAGATATGTGCATACTTGCAGGGTGACTAAATATGATTCACTGTGATGTTACCAGTAACTTGCTAGTATTTTATTTGTGTCTGAAATGTGCCCATCCCTTGCTCCAGGCAAATTCACAAAAGAGGATCACAGAAAAACACAGGGTAGTTCACTCTTAGGAGAGCTAGAATACAGCCTAACATTACTAATCTGTCTGTTTCTATATGCAAAATAATCAGCTTTTGTATTTAAATCGGTCTTGATGAGAAAGGCAGCACTATGGACTTAAAAGTCGACTTAAAATTGATGATTTAGAAATAGTTGCAACAGACCCAACAGACACTGGAAGTGAACTATAACCCTGGAAAAGTACTCTTTTTTTCCCTTCCTATTTTCTCTAAAAATTACTTCTAAGGGGTTCTCATCTAAGATTTATCCTAGAACTTGATCCAGGTTCAGTGCAGTCAGTAGTCAGACACATGCCTCTGACTTCAGTGTGGGCAGGATCGGCCCCGTAAGTGCAGGACCGGGAAGGCAGAGGAGTGCCTTAGCAGCCTTTCAAAGTTGGGGTTTGTTTTGCCCTTGGAGTGGCAGCGTGGTTTCTGGCAATCCTCCTCTGCCACTGTTTTGTCGCCTTTGTCATCAGAACAGAGGCTCAGATGCTCTTCTAATGACACTGTTCATATCGTGCCTACATGTAGCACCTGGTCCTGCTCCGATACTCTGAGCCATCTAGTCAGAAACTCTCTTCAGTCTTAGAGATTATTTTTTTTACTAGATGGGTTCTCTCTTCCCAAACTGCTCATTTTCCTCCCCCTTCCTTCTTTCCATCCCTCCTGTGACTCATTCTGCTCTGTTGTGGCCTTTTTCCCCCTTGCTGTGCTTTCTGTTATTTTCAGTCTGCTTCTTTGTGTCACTTTCCCTGAGCCACTTTCTGTTCCCTTTCTTTGCCTCCAGGTTTTCCTTACCAGCTTGCTGCCACCCATGGTTATCTGTGGCTCTCCAGAACTTTGTTCCCTTCTGCCTTGCCAGTGCTCAACCTCTGTCTGTCCATAGAAGCTCTCCAGTAAAGGTGAAGATTTCCTATAGAATCTTTGCATCTGTAGCTTCCCTCAGAGCGTAGAGGTAGCCACTTCACCTGCAGCAGACCCTGAGCAGCCCAACCCAGGTGACTAATGCTGAGCTCCAGCTCTGAGGCTTGTGCCTGCCCTCCGGCGTGGTTGCCTCATGCAGGAAGCAGATGATCAGCTGTTTTCTGTGTCCGAGTGGCTGTGCACCAAGAAGCGCACGGGATGCTCCTCCAGGGCTGCTGTTGGAAGGACTTGCACAAAGCAGAAGGCAGTTCCTGAGGAGCTGGCCCAGGAACACTATGTTTGCTTGCAAATGTCGCATTCATAACTTACGGTTTTCTATATGCTGCATTATAATGTTGTTGTTGTTTACAAGACCATCTGGGAGTGTGATTTATGAGAAGAGGGAGTGCTACAGAAGCAGCATAGTGGTTTCCACAGACAGCAGCTGTTTCTGTGCTGTGACAATACAGATAAATACACTGCATCTATTGTGCTCTTTTCATTGTTGACATTGTCAACAGTTCATTAGTGGAGCTTGCTCAGAGCTTCTGTCTGGCAGACAAAGGATGCAGCTCTTAGTTATCAGGCTCTAGCAGCGCTGTATAACCAAAATTAAGTTTGGGGCTTCTGGGTTTGTTTTTTATTAGCTGAATTTCATGGTTCATTGGTAATGATGGAGATAAATGAAGCTTGCTGTGTCATTATAAAGCTCGGCGTAAGTTGCCTTTTTGTGGTGGACCGAGGCAATGTGTCTGAGAGGCTTTCGGTGGAATGGAATGGAAATGAGGTTGTTTTTTTCATGACATTTCTCACCTGATAAGAAACCAGTGCTAAAAATGGTTGTAGGAGCTTGCATTTTTCATCAGGCTTTGACTGCTTTGTTCACTTTTATCTCATGCTTCTTTGACATCTTTTTCTTTCCTGTGGCTCATCAGGCATCAACACAGGGAGCTCTGCGGGGAAAGCCTGTCTGCTGAGTTCTGCCATCGTCCCTCCAGAGATCCCGTAACTAATAATAGATGTGTGGAAAACCCATCAGCTGGAGGGTCTGGACTTCTCAGCTTTTAACTTGCCTCCTTGCTTTGCACGGATATTCAGGTGTGCCAGGGTCCTCAGGTGGTCAGGGTCACAACTCCTGCTCTGGGAGATTTCAGTTGGACAGTTGTTTGGATAGGACTTTGCTCCATCCATATTTTTACACGTGCTGTGTATGAACTGCAACAGGAGAAATGGCCTATCTTGGAGCTAGGTGTGCACAGCGTGGGCAGGGTTTTGAAAGCTCTCTCTCTTTCTGCGTCTAACAGATTTCCCTCAGTACCTTCAGTATGCTCATTGCTACCTAGTGGGACTTCGAAAAGTATGGAGTGACTTACATGCACTTTGTGTACTCATACCTCTTTAAAAAAACTGTCCCTATTTTGTTCCTCAACATCAAGTTTAAGAAGGGCAGCACACCGTGTCATAAATTTCATTAATCCGTCCCCCTGCACCCCTCTTTTCAACTCCATCGTATCCTTTTCGCTGCTCCCTGAGTGATGCCACCAAGATGGATCACATCAGTGATACTGCATAAATAGTAAATCCTTTGTAAAGACTTTAGAGACTGTAGTGGCTCTTGTCATACAAGATGGATGAATTTCCCCATGAGGAGAAGGGGCAAGTGTGTCTGCCCCAAGAGAGGGATGTAACAGAATTAGGCAAGAGGCATCAAAGAGGAGTTGCCAGAGCTGCCAGGGTAAGTCAGACCACTGCCATAGCTAGCTCTGGGATTCTGTCCCTAGTGATGAGAACCAGATGCTGCAGAAGTCAGCATAAATAACCAGCAGAGAACAGAAAAGTGACAGTCCTGGTCTCCACTAATTGCAGATCTGATATCCCTGATTGCCTGTAATTATCTGCCCTTCTCTGGATCTTATCAAGTCTTTGGACTTAAGGGATTCCTGTGGTGTTATTTCTGCAGAGTTATTGAAGAAAAGTTGTGTCAAACAAGCTTTCCCGTCTGCTGTTTTTTTGAATTTCCTGCCTTTACATACCACTGAGTATTCCTTTGTCCTTCTATCAACCTTTTATCCTCTTCTCCTCCGTCAGAGGGGAGGCAGCTCTAAGTGGGAGCTGTTCTGGCCTCCTCAGAGTCCAGTCTGAGATGGTTAATGCGGTAGTTCCCAGGCAGCAAGATTCAGGGAACATGTGTCTGCGGGGAGGAGGAATGTTACTAGGGCAGCTGCAGGGAGGAGAGAGGCGACGTGGCCATGAAGCAGGGAATGATGCCAGCTGAAGTGGTATTGAGAAGAGCCCAGTTCAGCAGAGGGAGGAAACAGGAAGCAGTGCAAAGGAGCAAAATAGCAGAAATCATTGGGCTGAGTTGCCACCTTTCAGCCCTGATCCATGTCCCAGCTGAGCAGCTTCGGTTCCTGCATGATACTGTGGAGTATCTGTCTGTGGGGATATTCAGAAGTCGACTGGACATGGTCCCCAGCAGCCTGATCTGACTTTGGTCTTGGCCCTTCTTCGGCTGAACCAGATTGAACTCTTCCATTGCACATTTGTATACCTCCTCTTCTGAGTGGGACCTTCCCGCTATTGCTCCATCTACGTCCTGAATTGTGTGTGTGTGCGCACATGGGATAGAACATATCTGAGGGAAAGGAGGAATGAGGGTACAGGATAAAAAAGATCGAGCACTGCACTGTTAATGAAAACTGTTACTAGGGAAAAGGAGCGTATCTCCTGTTGAAACGGTACAGTCTGGTCAGGGGAGAGAGCGGAGTAACAGTCTTCTGTGCAAAGCAGCTTATATGTCTTCCCTAAAGATTTTAAATCCCTAACTGCTGCTCATGGGCTTGTGCAAAGAGAAAAGGATGGGCTCAAGATCTGAATCGATAGGCCTTAAATCTTTCTTGCAGGGTGGGTTAGCAGAACACAGTAAGATTTCTCCCTGGATTTATTTGCTACTATTTTTTTCACTTTGAAGTCTACTCTGCAGTCTTCCTATGGGGGATGGATAGAGGGTCAGGTGACGAGGGCCCAGTGCAATATTTTAATCTTCATGTACGTACTAAAATGCACAACGTTTAGGAGTGTCACCATTCCATCTTGCACACATCTTCAGAATGTACACTTTGGCTTCTGCTCTTGCTCGGCCTCCTATACATATTGAACTGATTTTGAGAAAGTAGGAGATCTCTTGGACGTTCTTTCTTCCTTTCCTCACCACACGCCTGAAGTGGAGTTCTTCAGATTGGAGAAACAGGGTTTGCCTGCCGTTTGAGATCGTGTGTATACATGGCAACACATCTGCAGAAAAACTGACATCTCTGTGTCATCATTGAGAGATGGCATGTTAGACATACTTGACTTGGGCATGAACTTACTCTTCCTTGGAAGGCACTAAAGGATTGTTGAGACAACGCGCTCATCGTGGACATCAGCTGTCAGGACTGCATTGTGATTGCATTACGAGCCATGGCGCACATGCTGCGCTTCCTGTCCCGCGTCATTTGGTAGAAGCATGCAGCGCGTTATCTGCGGTTGTCAGAATATCATTAATTGCAGATTTGGTGGCTCACATGGCAGTAATAGGACAGGCCTACCAAGGCTTGTGTGTTGACATCAGGAATTGGCTCCCAGGTCATTCTCCTCCTCTGCTGAGCTCGTTTCCTGCTCGTTTGCAGCTCTGGGCCCCTCTCCCACGCCGTGAGCCGGCGTGCCAGGTACACAGCTGCTCGCCTGCTCTCAGCCTCCTGCAGCTGCTCCGGCACCAGGGTCCCAGAGCAGGAAGAATGCTGCAGGCCTCTGGTGCTCTTTGTGCTGTGTTTTTCCAGAGACACGTTGCTACGCTTTGCTATCTACGCATGGTCTCAAACTGCGGGCAAATCCTTTTCACCCAGTCTTAAGGACTCTGCCTGGGGCTCTTGGTCTGGAAAGGGTCAGAGAAGGTGTGAAAGGGATTGTGTCCTCCTTTCTTAAAATGAGGTCACTGACTACAAGGGTTGGGCGCACAGCAGAGCCCTGCTAAAAGTAAATATCCCAGGTATATTTACTGGGATATATAGTATTATATTATACCACCCTGGGTTAGGCGGTGTGCCTGTATTGTCCTTCCCGTCACCCAGCGTGTGGGCTCCCTTGTGCACAAGGTGAAGGAATCTTGAAGAGGTTTGTGGTATTTGGCAGCAGGGTTTGTGGTAAAAAAGGAGCCTCTGGGGCTCCAGTTTACCTTGAGCTCTACAAACATAGGTGTTTATAGCGTTTAAATCACTTGAAATGATAGTTGATTGTCCAAGCACAGTATGGGTAACAAAACAGAGAGCAAAGTTTTCCTGGGAGGTGTTTGCGCATGTTTTCCATTAGCAGTCAGGCAGCGGCCAGGACAGAGGAAAAGGCATGAGAAGAGCCTTTCACTGTGACCTCACGAAGAGATTTCCCAGCTCTGAGCTCAGCTCTGTTGCATGACTGAACAAGTGGAAGAAAGCACAACTGGTTCCAGGCTACTGGTTGCTTTATTGGCGTCTTATTTTTATTTTTTTTTATTTTATTTATAAGGGTTCTTGGGGTCTAAAAGCCCCAGATGGAAAGACAGGCATGTATTTATGGTCCGTGGGCTGAGAGACAACAGCCTCAGGACATGTTGTAGCTGCCATACGGATGCTGCGTAAGTGAGTCCTATGCACTCCAGGTGCATCCAGCTTGTGGTGTGCTGGTGTCAGGATTAATGAATGGTGGAGGTGCTGGGTCTGTCTGCAGAGCCAGCTGGCATGTGTGTGTGTTTGTTCAGCATCTGGAGATCCTACCCCAGTCTCTGGCTTCTTTTTTTTTTTCTTTTTCTCTGCCTCATCAAAGCTTCTGAACAGAAAAAAGAGCACAGGCAGGGGAGAAACCCCCATAAAGTGAAGAATAGAGATGGAGAGCTTGGGTGCAGTCCTGTGACCCTTCTTTACACAAGTCCTGATTCCTGCTCAAACTCGGTGTCATGCCTGGGTGAGAAGGGAGCTTGACGGGGCATCCTAGCCTGCAGTCTCTTGCTTCTTCTGCGAAGGCTGGGGTATCCTGAGGTGAAGCCTTTAACAAGAGCGGTTCGAGGTATTCCCTGCTGCTCACCTAATTGTGCTGGCAAAGCAGAGGCAGCCCTGTGTTGCGGTGTGGGAGAGGAAATGAGTTGCAGGGGAGGGTGAGAGCACCTTCAACCGGTGTTCCCACTGGAGACTTCACCTCGTGAAACCTCAGGGTTCCTCATGCACGTATGTGCTGTGGTTGATGACATGAGCCAGTTAGCGTGTGCTGAAAGGGAGCAAGAGGAGGGACCGGGGCCTCCGCTCCTCCTGGCTGCTTGGGCAGGCAGCACCTTGCTCCGGTTAGCGCGGCTGTTGGGTTGTGAGCAATCCCTTGGGTTGTGGGATCGTAGGCTACCACTAACTGAAAACCACGAGGGCATCTGTTAACTCTTAAAAACAGAGACTTGCAGAATTAAGATAAATGAGGGCCTTACAAACTGTGGCTATTGCAGAAGAAGTTACAGGGTTCAAGATATATATATGTGTATATATATATATAGCTAGTCAAGTGGTTTCTGTGTATTTAGACTGTAGATGTATGAAAAGGAAGGCTTTAGCCCAGCCAAACTGAATTCCCTGTATGGGGAATTCATGTAAGGTCAGCAGCTTTGCACCCCAAAGCTGTGCATCTGTAATCATTAAGAACGTACATCGGAAGCTGTCCAGGCAGATGTATCACTTACTGTCCTTCCTACGCTGTCTGCTTTTTGGTTTTGATATTACTAAAAGCTGCTTCAGTAAGAAACGGTTTTTATCGTGTCAGATGTTGCAAGTTGTCTGTGCCAGTTTCCAAGTCAGAGTGTGGGTTTGCATGGCTGGTGCCTTTCCAAGAGCTGGAAGGAGGAATGTACCAGGGCTGGAAATTCCCGATGAATGCAAGAAGCTGTAAAACCTCCCACTGGGTGATCTGTGACAGTGCGACAGACTGACAGCCTTGTCCGACTTCTCTTGCTGAAGCATAAAAAGGCTGTGTGGAGCTGCAGATGCTTTCTCTGATTACTAATGAGAGAAAATCCTAACTGCTTGGCTGGTTTTGCTCACAGGACAAATGCTCAGTGTTGTTGGCGCGGTGTTTTTTTTCTTTTTTTTTTCCCTTTTTTTTTCTCCCCCCCTCCCCGGTCTGAATATTTTCATTTGTTTGAAAGTATCCCTCTTCCTGGTAAAATACTAGTTTCAACAGTAAATGCTTATGTGGGAAAGGGTCCGATGTCGAGGGCAGGTTTGAGAGAGAGCAGCAGAATGCACTGACCCAGGTGGGTCAGTGGTGAGATGTTTGCCTGGGAGGTGGGAGCCGCAGTCAGGTTTTTATCTGAGACTGCTCTGACGGTGTCAGTAGTTACGCAGACTGGAGCAAGACCAGCAGGAGAAGCGGAGGCACCCCACGGTAGCCAGCACGAGGATGGCTAGCCCTGTTTTCTTTGATGTGGGCTACGGCAGGGCGACAGTGTGTTTCTAACATCATAGGTGGGTGTCTGAGCTGTGGGGCCGTTAGCAGCTTCTTTTTAGGGAAGATGAAAACACTTTTTTTTTAAAGGTTTGAACTTTGTTCAGATATGGGATAGGAACATATTTGTGGAGGGACAAGGCAGATTCACCCAGGCCTGCTCACACCCATTAATTAGGAAGATGAAGGGTGCTGGTCTGCGATTTAGGTCTGAAACATCAAGTACAACCCAGCTAATACGCAGGCTGTGGACCCATGCAGATGAGTTAATTCGCATTTACAGCCTTTCAGAGAATTTCTTTGCACAGCTGCCTGACCGTAGTGAACACCGGTCAAAGCAGGCTACACGGCTGCCTTCCTTATATGCCTGCCGGTATGATCTGCTCCGCTGTCAGAAGAGGGAGCGAGCTGTACGGGGGTGAGGTGGTAGCGATGCTGACAAAACCAGGCAAAATGAGGGACTGTCGAGCAATAGAAAAGCTTATGCAACCAGGCTACTTTCATGGGACAACCATCAAATAAACCTGGTTGCTCCAGAGACAAACCCTGTTTTATTTAGAGCTGCAATTGGAGGAGAGCTGACAGCTTCCAAGTCACACTTTTGTCTGGAAAGTTTCTATGGGATCATATCTCGTCAGTAACGAACAACAAGGACTGATGCAGACTGAAACATTTTGTGGATGTTGTCCCCACACTGTGCATGTTTCATGGTTCTGTCTGTATGTTTGTCTTTTGGATAGGGAGATGAAGATGCACTTAGTTTAACACAATTTTAGTATGTTGATGTTGTTTCTCACAGATTGCTTTGCAGATTTTTAGTTTGATGGTTTTGATTTATTGGGTCTTTTTCTGATCCAGCTTTTTGTTGGTTTACTGTTTTATTTATTTATTTATTTATTTATTTTACAGTCAACCTTGTTAAATTTAATAATCTCTTAGGTATTTCATTTTCATGCATGTATCCTGCTCCTTGGAAAAGATGCACAAATGGAGAGGCGAAACAATGATTGGGGTAGAAAAAGTAGGTTACAAGGGTCAGAAATAAAAGGGCTGCTAGAGGGATACAAGATTTTGGGGTTTACCTCTCCTCATGTTCCTTGTACGTGCATATAACCTGTGCTATATTTCCCTGAATCTGCTAGAGGAGGGAGAAGTTACAGAAGGCCTGCAGGTTATAGATATGAAATATGGTATTACAGTTGAAGATCCCCATACTAAGCAATTCAAAATTAGAAGCACTGTAATGCATTGTTCTGGACACCGGACAGCAAAATTTCCATTTTAATCCCTTCTGCAGCACTGTGATAATTCAGTGATTATTAAAAAAAAAAAATCCAAAAAGTTGTTTTGCACTTAAAGAACACGATGTTGAGAAATCTTCCTTGGGCCTCTCACTGTGGCTTACATTCAGAGAAATACAAGACTGCCCTCAAAGCCTTTTGTTTAGCTTGTGTTTAGTTTTTTCTTCTTATCTGTGGGTTTTGGTTTTTTGTTTTCTTGGGTTTTCTTTTGCTTTTTATTGACAGAAAAAAGGATGAATCGTGGTTCTTGGAAGCAGAAAACAGGCTGTTTGATTATCGCTGCTGGGAATGCTGTGTAGTGAAACTGTGTGTGAGGGAGAAGGTGGTTCTACTTCTGCTCATCTTGCAAGTCCTAAATATGATCACAAACAGCTGAATTTTTGTCAGGCTTGCAACTCTGCTTGTAACTACACCCACCTCAGTTTGGGGTACACGCTTTATCATCGGTGTGGGTTAAAAGACATTTCTGGGAGGCATAATATTTCAGGTTGTTCCACATCTTCTTGAGTGGCAGCTTCTGGCTGCTGAAGTGTGTGTGCACGTGAAAGTGTGCTTTTGTCTATGCTCACAATCTGTTTACTTTCTTTCTAGGGCTCATCACAATAAAAGAAGCCCATGATATAGAAGCCAGGCTTAATGAAGTGGAAAAGCTTCTGAAGACTATTATAAACATGCCCTGGAAGGTGAGTAAGCCAAGTTCCACATTTAGCTCAGCTTGACTCCTCCTTGATGGTGACACACACTTTCATGCAGATTAGAAAGTGATGGGCTTTGCCAAACTCTAAAAGAAACACCAATTTTTTGAGTATCTTGGAGAAGTGCTGAGTGCCAGAACTCTGTAATGACATCTACAGGCTGTTGCTCGTAGTATGTCTTTCTGTCGTACTATGAAGGAGTGGAAAGTGAGAAGAGGAACGAGGCAAACTACTGGTAAAAATGGATGTCTGTTTCTTTTTCTCTTTTTAAGTATTCAAGATCTGAAGTCGTCCTCACATTCTTTGAGAGATCTCCTTTGGACCAAGTTCTAAAAAATGACAACGTCCATAAGATTCAGCCAAGCTTTCAAAGTCCAGTTAAAATATCAGGTAAGAGTTGTTAGCTTCCTACATTTGACACAAGGATTGCAAAATGAAAATTACTTTATTTGCTGTTGTCCGTATTCTTTCTCCACCAGTAATTCAAAAGATAGTTCTCCATAGTCAGCTTTATACTATAGAACATATAATTAGCCTTGACATACTATGCAACATGTATTCTGGCAGTAAAGTGGCAAGTGAAAAGGAAGGCTGATAAATGCAAAGAAGTGGATGTGAGGAAAATGCAGTCCTCACTATCGTCACATATGATAGTGCTGTTACCATGTAGGAATGAGATTTTGAGGCTATTGATACAGTTCTGTGAAAATGTAAGCCCAGTGCCAAGCAGTGAGCAAAACCAGCAGTGATAATATTAAGTATTATTAGGAAAGGAGGGGAGAACAGAAGAAAGGAGCACCGCCCCATCTTGAATACAGTGTGCGCAATTCTGGGCTCTTCATCTCAGAACGGATGTAAGAGAATTTAAAAGCATACAAATAAAGGACAAGGATTCAAATTGTTGAACAGCTTCTCTAAGAAAAAGGTTAAATAAAGAAGGACACTTCAGCTTTGAGAAGAGATGACAGAGTGGGGATATGACGGAAGCCTACAAAGCTGTGAATAGAAGGAGGTCAATTACCCTGTACCTCTCATGAAACAAGAACTATAGCTTATCCAATAATGTTGACAGACAACAGGCTTTAAACAAACAAAAGAAATGTTGTAATATTGTTTTGTTTCCATATGGAGCACAGTTAAGGAGTGGAACTCATTGTCATAGGATATGGTGGGACTGAAAGCATAAATGACTTCAAAAAGGAATTAGACAAGCAGGTGGAGGAAAAGTACCTTGAGACCTGTCACAGGTGGAGACGTAGGAAGTTTCTAAATCACAGATTGCTAGTGGATAAAACAGAGAGCAGTATTACTCTATCCTTGCCTATTCTTTCAGCTTTTCCCCTCTGCATCTGCTACTGACTGTTGTTAAAAGGTTTGTGGACTTCTGGTGTGCCTGGTTTTATATTTCTATACTGAAATGTTTCGTGCGAGCCTTCTGTCAGCTGCTGTTTTTGTGTTGCCAGAAGAGTTTGTTTCAGAGAGTGAAATAAAAGTGAAATACTACGTAGTCCTCCAAGGTGCATAAAGTGTTCAGTGTGAAACTAGTATCAGTTTTCTGATGTACTAACAGTATATCCATTAATGGGCAGTCAGCATGTCAACACGCTAAAGGTGTAAACAAGGTGTCTTAAGGATCGATCTTATACACAGGCTAGAGTTTTTGTAATTGATCCTGAGCTCTGGTTCTAAGCAAACTAAGCCTCTGTTAAATAATATTCTTTTAATTAAATGGTAAATGGTTTACGAGCCCACCAATAACTCTTTAGAAGTGTGCTGTGTAATACAGAGCCTCAGTGAGAAGCATGGTCTTGCCAGCCCATCTGGGCTGGTGCCTTCTTGTAGGGCCCCCCGAGCCCAGGCTGCAGTGGGCTGCAGTGCAGCACAGGGGTTGTAAAGAAGAGCCCCCAGGGCCGTACTGCGAAGGGGAGGGTGACACAGGTTTGGCTTCCTGGGAGCAAGAAATGGGAGCCAACATGTGTGTCTCATGCCCCATCTGTGGCTAGGGAGGTTTGGATGATGCCTTGAGTTGATGTGGAAACCTCAGGTAACATTCCTCACGCGTATGTTCCTGACATTAGTCGTCTTCCAAAGGCTGAACGTGGTTAGTCACTTTGCTGCTGAACGCCAGGACGTGCTCTCAGCACTGAGCCTTGAGAGCATATTCACTGGTTTTGTCTGAAATATGTCGCTACTCCGTGAGACCAGAGCTGCAAAGTGGGTCCTAGCACCTGCCTATAATGAAATGAAGGATCCCCAAACTATATGCTGTAAAAACGTTCCAAAGGGTATCACTGCTGTTAGTGATACCCTGATCTTTTTCAAACAGGCAAAAAATATCAAGAATAAATGTTTTTGGAATTGCACTGGTTAGAAACTGCAGCATTGCTCTGGCTTGGGGCTTTTTGCTGTTTGGAAGGGGTTTGTATAATTTTTGTGGGGGCGTGTCCCCTGTTAGGGCACACAGACTCTGTGTGTGCATGACTGAGTGTGTCACATGGTGGGTACAGCAGAGAGATGGTCAAGATGAACCTAAATTCAGACTGAGGGTGCCTGGCTGATGGAGAGGGGCTAGCAGCAAAGGGAACCCTCCTGCCAGCCGCTATGTAGAGGAGCTGTGGAAACCACCTTAGCTGAATAATAACATTTTTTGGTTTAATTCTATATTCATTTTGGTAGAGACGTGTCAAACCTAATTAAATGGAAGAAGATCCTCCTGCCTATGCAGCTATCCAAAAGCATCTTGTGGTAATTAGTTTTATCATTTAAGTGATTGCTGCAAAGAATTTAAGAACATAGGCAGAAATTTGATGATAATTGATATTTGCCTTATCTGAATGTTGCACACTGGAAATGGTTTGAGTGTCTGGCAGCCTTGTCAGTAGATGGCAGTATATGTTAACATCTAAAGCAGATCACACAGCAATGAAATGCTTGTTAACTCTTGTGTATTGTCAAGGTCATTAGGAAAACACCATGGCATTCATGTTAGTCATAGTGCAGCTTTCTACATGGCTCGCAAACTTAGAAAAGCAGGCAAAAATGTTTTGTATTCTCTGAAAAAACAAACTGTCCCCCACATGGTCCTGTTCAGAGTGGTAAGTGATGGGGAAGAAAGGGCCGACCTCTTAGATGAAAGCTGAATTTGAATTTATGGTGTAAATCTTATTCTGCAGTACAATGTTGGTTTAAGATGAGTCATGACTGAAGTGTGATTCTACTGCAATTCAGTGTTTTTTACCACCCCTAAATGTATTCTGCTAAAGTGAGTTGCAATAAAATATAGACTAAAAGTCAAAGATGAATTTGTCAAGAAAAATAAGGAAGGGAGTTCTGGCTTTACCTTAATGTAGGAACGTGTAAATGTGCACTTAAAAAAATTACCTCTCTTCTTTCCCCTCTCCTGCTCATTACTTGAACTGCTTAGTTGAAATTGGTCTGTTTGAGGCAAGGTCTTAGGGTTTCCCTGTACATATGTTTTGTGCCTATTGTATTTTCTGCCACAGAAAATTTGTTTGTGCTGATAACGCAAGGGTGTAACACAAAGTCCTCTTACCTTGAGGCAAATCATGAGTTGTCCCACTTAAGTCAGTATTGATTTACATAGAGAAATATGTTCATTTTGTGGTGGCCCTAGCTTCGTCTAAGATTGTGTGACTGGAAAAAATCCTTTTGACTTGCTTCGTTTGCCTTTCCATGTAATAAAGACATGGATTAACTTCTCATTCACATCAAATACTGTTCTTTAATTATAAACTCTCCCTGTGGTAGTAAGTCAGTGGAATTAGGTGTAAATTTTAGCTATTCCAGATTGGAAACTTCTTACACAGTAAGAAACAAATAAGCAGAGTTGAAGGCAGTGTAAAAGATGATATTGTTTTATATGACTTAAAGATGATGGTTGAATTAACTTGGAAGGTAACTTTTTATTTCCTTTTTCCTGTCCTTTTGACTTTTGCTTGACTGGCTTGAGCCTGGGCCTACCTAGGAAAAATACAATTGTGTTTTGGTAGTGGTAGGTTGCAATAGATGGATGGGCTGCCATTCTGCTAAGGGTGGCAAAAATTTTGCCACTGGCAATAATGGGACTGAAACTGGGCCTTGTTTCAAATGCTACGTATCATAAATTGATTACCTGAATAAAATTGCTTAAGCACAGGCAGTTTGCAGATGTAGGAAGCTATGAAACCAGCTCTTCATTCCTGCTTTCATGTACAGATTTTCAATGTCATGCACACATCCCGTTTCATGACCACGTTAATTCTATATGATATGCAGTTGTTTTCCAGCTTTTTTATTTTATTTTCATCTTCTTCTTCTTTCTTTCCCCAACAGAAATCATGCGATCAAATGGATTTTGTTTAGCCAACACTGAAACCATAGTCATTGACCACAGTATACCCAATGGAAAAGAGAAGCACCTGGACGTAGATTCAGCAGAACACTTGTAAGTGTGATTTGTGCAGGAATAATGCTGTCAGCCTCAGATAAAATGTAGCTTTTTTTTCCCCACTAGCAAAAAGTTATCCTCTGTCTAGGAGCAAGACTGATACAGTTGTCATTTAGACTGGTTAAAGATTACTGGGCCCGATTGCTAAGGTTTCAGAGCTCTTTCTGTTAAAACGGGTAAAATGGTTGTTGGTGAGCATTATTGGCCCCAAGGAGCTCAGTCCCCTGTGTATGAAAAAAGCTGTGGTTGTCATAGGGGTCCTGCCAGGTGAGAATAGAGGAGTTTTTTCTTTCTCTCATGACTGTGATGAGAGCTGGTTTGAACCCAAATTTGGAAACTCAAACATCCTTACAAATGGAATATCCTACTATGAAGGGTATGCTTTATTTGGGAAGCAAAACACCATCCTCAGAGGAGAGGAACACACCCCTGCATGTAGTCAAAAGAAGCTGAGCAGCTGCTCGAGTGCTGCGGCATGCTGTGACTTGGTGAAGCACGTGTATTTCATTAGGGGAGAGGGAAGTTAGACTAGTCTTATTTGTCAATTCTGCCTCCTAATGCATGTAGGTATTCTAGGGTCAGAGGCCTGTAACCAGAGGGGCTTTCATTTAGGGCTTAAGTCAGTGACTGTATTGGCAGATGGGTATTGATGGAAATCCACTCCTACAGGTTTCTGTCATGGCAGGTGATTGATATTTCAATGAGCTTCAGGTAGTGAAGCATTTAAATATTTTTAATGAGAACAATTGACCTACTTTTTCATTAGAGCAGTCAAAATGATGGAAACAGCACTAAACGCCTTATGGAAGCTTTATCTTTGAACGCAGCGCTCTGTCTTGCCACCTTTGAAATGTGGTCATCGCCAGTCTGTGGAAAGGTTTAGAGCTTGACAAGATTTTGTCAGGGGCTGGAGCGTATCTCTGGCTCCAGTGTAATTTCCTGAAGTCTTTCTATTAACTTATCACCTACTGTTTTGAACCTTGACCTTGCTAACAGCATTTAAGCCTATAAGCTTGTACAAATGAGTCTGAAGTGACACACTGGAGGTAATTCTGTAAGGCCGATGTCTGGAAATTAAAGTTGTCATAGTTCATAGTAGATCACTTTTCAGTACTGCGAGTGACAAATAATAGGAGCAAATTAGCAAAGAAAGCCTTTTTCTGCCTTATTTTGATTATTTTAAACAATTTTGATTATTTTAAACAATTTTGATTTTTTTTATTTTTATTTTTTTAAAAATCTAGCTTTGATTTTAAAAACGTGCTGCAGCCCAAGCGAAACTTACTGGTCTGGGATCAGAAACTATCACCGTCTAATTTTGATCCCATTGAAGTCAGAATATTAAGGCCAGAAAATATTAATGTGATAAAAACCGTAGGGTAGGCATGGTTTCCCAGAAACTGTGGTGGAAGAAATAAATCACAGTAATAGCCTGGGTTTGTGCATTTGTATTTTAATGTTCCTGAAGGAAGTTAAATCAGGCGTCAAGAAGTTAATAAATTTGATTCAAATGTCTGTTTTACATGGTGCCCTAAATTTGCCCATCCTGTATTTTACAGCTGAGAGGTAATGGCTAGGAGGTAATGGCACTTGTGTAGCACAGCTGTTCTGTAAAAATTGAACTTTTTTTAAAAGCAGAAGTTCTATACTGTTGTTTTAAACACAGGTTAGCAGCCCAGAAAGGAAGCTTTAAAATCTTTCAAAATCCTATGTGGTTCCCTTTTGGTCTCTGTAAAATTGGATTTACGGGATTGGTGTTTTCTGTTCTTAAATCAGAGTTAATTCCTTGTGGACTTGTATATCCTCAGATGGGAACTTTTTCCTTTCAGCAACATTAAACGCTGCATGACTTTTGGGTTTTGGCTGCCGATGTATTTGAATCAGACATTTTGCAAAGCAAACCTGTCTGTTTTGGAGAGAAGTACTTGGAGCTTCAGCGGGTAGCAATCAGTAGCTGCACTGGCTAGCTGTTGTATCCACAGCACTACCTACCCAGCGATCCATCAGCTGAAAAGTCTTATACTTGTTGCAAATGAAACTATAGCATTTTTGCAAGCTGGAGTTGCTTACTCTGTTGTTCTGAAGTAGTTGCTTTCTACTTCCTTCATTTTCTCTCTCATTTTAGTTGGCAGCACACCATACTGTTGCAAAATGCGGTGAACCCAGTGTGCTCAGCATCCATGTGGCATAAATAGTCCTTTTATTTGTGTTTCTTTGAGTATTCTGCAGTCGTTTTGAAAGGAAAGGTGGTAAATCAATGCATTCTAACTTAGGCTTTGGTGTTGTTACAGAGGTGCCTTCCCCTGCCAGGGCGGTTTGCACTTCTGTCGTTTAGGCCAGCAGCAGAGGCCGTGGCGTTGGATCTGCTGCCTTTTTGGCAAGCTCACTCCAGTACTAGATAAACGTTTTCAGGACGGTGCTGCTGTTGTCACAAGCATCTTGTGGTCCCTGGGAGAGACTTTCACGGGTGGCGATGCAAAAGCAGTGCAGAGATGGTGAAGTTAGATACAGAATATTTGCAGGAAAATTAAATCCTATTCTTGACGGGAAAAGAAATGCTTCCCCTGTGCTTTTTTAGTCTTAGGTGGGAGGAGATCTGTTCAGGTACTGCTTGTACATAAGGTGATGAGAGGAGCTGGGCTGTTGTTTCACACCATGTTTACACTCTTGTGAGTTAATAAGCTTCTATGTACCTTGTTTCCCTCTTCTTCCTCGTGAATGTGAGCTGTAACTGTAATGCATTACCAGGAGTTAAAATGATAAAGATAGTTGTCTTACAGCACAAAGAGTAGGCCCTTGTGAAGGACAATGTGTCTGTCAAGGTATTTTTGGAAAAAGTAGCAAGAGCAGCAGTTTGGGAATTCAGGAGTCTGCATGACCATAGTAGTTTGCAGAGTTAGTGTAAACTTGATTTGGGGAAAAAGACCAGTTGGTAACAGCACAAAAGGATTTTGACTGTTGGGTGTCCTATAGAGCTTCTAGCTGTAGTAAAGAGTCCTGGTATACTGGGTTTGGGTTTGTATGAGTGCTCCAGAGCAGTGCTTTTTCCAGACTTCTGTGCCCACGCGTCCTTTCTGGTGGCAAGGAAAGCTCTCTGCATAACCACAGCATATGAATGCCACTGCTTTGTGCCTCACATGCTGCTTGTAGTACTCTATCAGTGAGGGTGAAGAACCACAAAATCTGTGGGGCCTTCCAGTTGTACTAGTCTATTTTACACAATTGAGAAGGAGAGCAAAATCCTAATAGCCTTCTTGACTCCGCTTCTGCTTTCTTAGTTTTGTCTGCCCCGCTGGTATTTCATAATCTGTTGTTTCTGGATCACTAGCAGTCTATAAGACAGCACAACGTGACCTGTGAAGCGTTTGCAAGATACCAAGTGAACTCCCTTCTGTGCGTGTTCCCACACATGCAGGCAAGCAAACAGCCTGGAGGGAGTAGAGGAATGAGGGTAATAAACATTCAAAGTTCAGTCTCATTTCAATTTGGTTATAAGTAAAGAGCATAGCAGCAGCGCTGCAGGAGAAAATCCATGAGTTTCTGCTCAAAAAACGTTGTGGTCTTCATAGTTAAAAAAGAGGTGAGAAGGACCAGGTAGGAGCGTGGAGAAGACAGAGCTGTGTCCGTACATTGCCGGATGTATAGACCATGCTATCCAACAACCCGTGATACTTCTAAAGACAGTTTTGGGGAGAGATGGGAGTGGGAGATCTATCTGTTTGTTTATCCCACCACTCTTCTTCGGGTCCTCTGAAATATCTGATTCTTAGGGCTCTCTAGTGTGAAGTTACAGGGATGTCTGCAGTCACCTCACATAACTAAAGGAGTCTAACTAGTTCACGTGTAGGTGAGATGTAGTTTTAAACCAAATTATTTTAAAGCTTCATCTGTTTATCTGCTGTTCATAGAGCTGAAGTATGCCAGCCTAAAAAGGTGTTAGAGACACATCCGATAGTCAGAGCTAGGTTAGGGTTTCTTTTTCCATCTTGTGCAATTTTTCAGTTTCTGTTTCATTTTCTTCTCACTCTATCAGAATGGATGCAAGTTCTTTGAGAATATTAAAGAGAGAGTGTGAGAAAAAGAAACTTGACAGTTCTTCAAGTCCCTTGCTTGAACAGAGATTGTATTTAATCCTTGGCCTGCAGTGACTGCCTTTAACTGCTAGGCTATCTGGGAAGAAGTAAAATGTTTTCTTACTGCAGAAATTCAAGCCTCCTTGGAACGGGAATGTGTGTGACTGAGGAAAGTGTAGGTTTTAACAAGCTGATGCCTTCTGGTTGAGAGTAGGTGTGAGACAGTGGGTAATCCTTGCAGAAGTTCAGACTGTAACACAGGAGTTAAGAAGTGGGAAGGAAAATGCCAAAACAAGTGCAACTAAATTTGGGAATCTCTTTATATTCAGATGCTCTCTGCTTGTGAAAACCTAAATCTCATGCCATGGGGAGGACAGCGAGGCTCTGGAGGAAGGACACTGCAGTCATTGCTTCCTATTTGTGTTAGACATTTAGCTTCATACAAAAGCCAAACCCAGAGAAGGTACCTGCAAAGTGAAAGGGTGAGAGTCCAAGTTGAGGCAGGAAACAAAGGCAGTTTCCTTTCCATTCTTGTGTGGGAACTGAGGCATTTTGTGTTGCTGCCACATGCTGTGACAACAAAATGGAAGGATGTGGACCTCAGCTGCATGATTCACTCTTCCAGAGCTCACTTGCTGCTTGCTTCCTTCCTTCCTAGTAGCTTTGAAAATCAGGGAGGACAAGATGCTTTGCTTGCATGCACCATGGTTCTCATTGGCCTATAGTTTATTCATATACACATGGGTGTGAGGAGGAAGAGATGTGGATGGGATCAGGTCTGCGTACTTTCTGTGAAGATTTTCCCAGACCATGGCGAAAGCTCTTCTAGACTCATAAAAATCTCATTGTAGAGGTATCCAGAATTGCCTGACAAGAAAGCCTATGTCCCAAGAAATCATTCATTTGTTAATAGAAGGGGAGCCCTGGGGCCTGAAAACAAATTAATAATGTTTTTGCTCCAGCTTATCTTAAATACAATGTAGTAACCAGGTGTCATGAGATACGAAGTTCAGGTATTATAATGACAAGTGCTGTGAAGAGTCAGTGTTGTATTAGAGAGGAGTCATAAAAGTCCCTTTTACTGAAGACTGCTATCTAAAGAGATGAGAACTTGGTCTCCTAGTATGCTGCACAGCTGTGTTTTAGCACAATGGCAATAGCCATCCTGTTTTACTGAAGGCAAACTTTTCAGTCCATTCCTTTTCATAGGTTATAAAGAAACAGGTCTTCTGTTTATTTAAGGATGTGGAAAGCAATGGTTTCCGTTTACTTCTCGACTTTCTCTAGGAAGTGTTGAATCTTGGTTTACGAAAGTGACAGTAGATGCCATTGTTGGTGTCTCCAGGAGGTTACGCTAGCATAATGATACGTAGGCTGATGTCAGAGAAACTGTAGCTTCATGATTCATAGTTGATCTGCCTGGACCTTCCTTGACAACTTCTAGTATGAATTCAAATTTCAGGCTGCCGAGAGAGGGAGATAACGAAGCTTTGGAAAAAGAGTTGGGACTCTAGATCTTTGTCTTGCAAACTGAGCTTCACAAAGCTGAAGCTGTAAGCCAGCATTAGAAATACTTCTACTGCAACTCTGCTCTGGTGTGAAGCAAGTCCACGTGTTACATTTACTCAGAAATTTAACTTGCAGGACCAGCAGAAGCATTCTTGCCTGCAGCCCTTTTTCCAAGTAGTCCTCTCACAAATGCCTTTTCTCAAAATTTCCAGAGGTCAGTCTTCAGATATCCTAGCCTTCTACCTCTCCCTCAGTACTTTTCTTCCAATTCCTTTGACTTTGATTTTCTAAATGAACATTAATGACTTAATGCCTTTTGGTGATCTTTTTATTTATTTCTCCTTAGGTTTGAAAGTGTTAGTGACTTTACCTCAGAGCTAGAAGACAGCGACGATCCAACAGCTTATGTCACCAATTTGACATACTACCACCTGGTCCCATTTGAGACTGATATTCTGGACTGAGGCTGCTCAGTGATGCAGTCAGCCAGCCAGCATCCAGCCGACCTCTTTGTCCATAGGCTCTGCTATCTCCGGCGTCGCATCTCTGCGCATAAGGCTGTGCGGGCAAGACCAGCAGCAGAGAAGTTGCAGCAAGTATGCCACAAAGCTGCTTTTGTCGTCTGGCCCTCCGTTCTGTGTTACGGAGACATCTTGAAAGGAGGTAACTGCTTCACTGCTGACAACAAACTCGTTTTCTGTGAAAGCAAGGCAGCAGAGGCCTCTTGGGGCTCAAGGAAATCTCTGCTATGTCCCTGGGAACTGCCACTCTGATGCAGCCATCAGAAACTTGTGCTGTAATATGCTGTCACCCGTGCTCCTTGGCTTGCAGTCCAAGTTGAGGCTTCCTCTTTTAGGGTACCACCAGAAACTTCCCCAGATGACGTGACCACACTTTTTATGCTATGTAAGCGAGAAAGTGAGCAAACCAGATGAATTTTGTCAGTTCCCTCTGCGGTTGCTTAATGGAGGTCTTGTGGGTCACATTTTGCTCAGCTACCAGATGACTGGTGCCTTACACAAGATGTCAGAAATACCATTGAGTGCCTCCAGGAAACAGAACACGTGACCTGACTGCTTTACTTCTTTTAATCATCAGTTTTTATATGATCACTGAAGAGGTGACTCCTCTTTTCTGGAATAGTAAAGCAGACAGCAGCTGGCATTGCAATGAACTGTGCGTGATGTTTTGGGTACCCGTGTGATTTCAGAGATCTGGAAAGCTGATGGGAAAGCTGAGCTGCCCCCTGCTAAGAACAGTCAAGGCTACGACAGGCACGTGGATACAAATTTTTTCATGTGGACCAGAAAATGTGAATGGTGCTTACAGTTGTTTACAGCAGAGAGATAACTCCCTATGCATCTTTCTCCCCAGAGGATGGGGAGGAAGGCAATGAGATTGATGTCATGTTTGGACTGAAAAAGAATGATAAGCTACAGTGTGTCTACGGTGGTAGGAAAAACACTCTCTCCCATGCCAGCCTGGCTCAAGGAGTCTGTCTAGCTTTCCGAGATATGCCTGCAGGGCCGGGTGCAGGCCTCGTTGTCATGTAGTGCCATGGATTTCAGTGGAGGTAGGACAGCGGGAGCAAGAGCGGGATCGGACCCTGCAGCTTCTTGACTACTGCGTAGTGCAACGTTAAAATCTCCTTGGGGTCTCTGTCTTGCGGAGCACTCCGAAATCCTGGCTCTCACTGTGAGCGCTCAGCGCTCAACATCGTGACCTTTCATTGAGCTTTTTGCGATCTGTTTGCAAACATGAATTTGAAGGGATTGAAATGAGAAGGAATGCTTTTTGGACTTGTTTCTTGGTAAAGGGGGCTTGCTTGGTCCTGAAGAAGTTCATACAAATCCCTTCTGCAGACTTTTCATTTCTATCTATAGAATAACAGTCAAACAGAATTTGCTAATGTAAATAATAAATTATTGAGAATCCTAATTCTTTTACACAGTATGTTTTTAAAATATATTTTAATGAAATAAAATATAACTCACCTTCAGTACACTTCCTGCAGCTTAAAACAGTGGCTTTTTTTTTTTTTCCCTGTAAGGACACTTTCCCAACCATGCCAAATCTTCTTTCTTTCTCTCGTAGTTTTGGAAACATGCTGACTTTTGTCAATTCTTGCTGTGCTCCGTGCATTGCCCATAGTGTAGATATGGTGTATACCCGTGTGAAACTTCTCTGCCTAACTGTTGATATTGTGTCTAGATGTATGTGGTTTAATACCACTAAGTTTAGTGGAGGAATTCTGCATTTTCAAGACTGTAAGTGAAATCGAATCTGGCAGTTATTCTTTTTGAAGATAAAGCAGATTCTTGTATGTTAAATTTCTGGAATGGAAAGGAATATGTTCTTACTTATGCAAAGGCTTTCTGAGCAGCCTTCTGAATTAGAATTGGGAAGGTTTTTTGTTTGTTTATTTGTTTTACTCTCATTAGTTTTAACTCTTCTGTTAGTGCTTTCAGTTAACCATGATGGGGTAGAAGTAGCATCTAGTAAACATGTGCATTGCATTGGGAATTGGAATATTTTATTTCAATTTCTGGCCCTGCTGTCAGCCTACCATGTTGCTTTGGGTAACTCCACTTCATCTCCCTATCCCTGCTTTTTCCTTGAGTAATATTTTGAAAAGCGCAAAGTGTCACTGGCTTTTGAAGCAATATTGTGCCCTGATTCATCTGAATTTTCCTATGAATTTTTAAGCACATGATAACTACTTATCTTTTTTAAAGCACTTTAAAATTTATGGATTAAAAAATAAATAGAGCAGTATTGTTAATTTTGCAAATGTACAACCACATTCCTCATACGAAAACCGGCTAAGCGGCACGCACAGTGAAATCTTCAGGGAATGAGGACCCTAATGCAAAGGAACTAGTCTACAAACAGAAGTTGCACCCATTTCACTTGGATTTTTCAAAAGCCATTTTGATCAAGTATTTTCCACATGATGTCATGTGATTTATTTCTCCTAGCTGAAGTATGTTTATTTGATAAATCAAAGGAATGCAAATGACGATGTGTATTACTTTGTCCATAGAATCAATTAAAAAACCCTTCTTTGGTTAAATCACTGCAACTTTCTCATGTGGATCGGGTCTCTACAACTGGGAGAGGCTCAGAGTATGAATTATGCATATGGTTAATTCATATGTACATATACCTTACTGTTGATCAAAAAAAATCTCAGTGTGAACGCCATTGAAAAGGAACACAGAGAATGTTTTTTTCTTTTTCTTTTCAAGCAGCTCTAATTATAGACTAGTAAGATCCTGCAAGAAGATACTCTAAACTCATTGTCCAGATATCATTCCATTAAATATTATCTCTTGATGTAGCAGAATGCTCAACTTTACCAACTGTGCTTCAGTTTCCATTCTGTTTGGTAGCATGTCATGGCAACGTTATAAAGAGAGCATCTCTTACAACAGCACATGGGTTAATACAGTAATTCTGAACACTTTAGGTGTGAAAGGGATGTTGGATCCAGAGGATAGGCCTGTAGTGTAGCAGTAGAAACATAGGTCGTTATGAAAAATCTGCAGTTGGAAGAGAATCAAGGCAGAATAAGGCATTTGTGTAAAACTCATGGTTAAAAATGTGGTTGGTTAGGCCAGTGCTGAAGAGTAAAGATATTCCTCAATCAATATAATGTGATAAAGGGCTAACAGGTATGAGGTGAAAATGTATGCACAACTACAAATGCGTATGAGTTGTAAATAGTGTACTAAGATGTAGCCCTATTACTCATTAAAGATAAAATAGCCCTAAGCTTGTTAAAGATGAGAGGGTGGACCTGGACTTCTCGGAAAATTTGGGGGGGAGCAGAGAGCCCGCATGAGCAGTTCTCACTGTACTGAGAAAAAGAAGGCTCCAGCTGAAATGTTCATTCTTGTCATGCCCTGTCTCTCTTCTGTTCTGAGCCAGTGATTCTCCAGCTCATGTTTTATAATACTCTGAATTACTCTGCGGGGCTGGACTGGCACATCGTTCACCCACAAAGCCGGAGGGCACAAGACCACTGTGGAGCAGGCATGGTACCTTCTGCTGTGTCCCACCAACCCTTCATGCAGGGCTTGGGACACTCTTGTTGGCTTCCCCAGTAATCCAGAGGATCTGTGTCACAACAGAGCCCCTCACGAAAGAAAATTTATTTTTCAATAAAGCAAATACCTAAACCTGTATCTTAGCTAATTCCTCTTCTTTCACATTGGTGACTGCAAAAAAAACATTCCTATCTTCTTGGAGTTGTTTCTCTGTTGGGGGGATTAAAAAAAAAAAAAAAAGGTCTGGAGAAACATTCATCCTGAAATCTCTCTGCTTTGTGGATTTGCTTTAATTTTTGTCTATGGTTGGTTGTCACTGGGCTGCTGGCACTCCTTTGTAGATCCCGTCTGTTGGAAAATGCTTGTGTCTGCGGAGATCATGGCTGCCTGATTTCACCAGAGCCCTGGCTCGCTCCATGGCTGGGGTGGCAGGGGCACAAACCGGTGCCCAGGCAGGGTCTCCCCTCCCTTAGCTGCGTGAGCAGAATAGAGTTGAGGTATGCTGGTATCCAGTGAAGGAACAGGAGGTGTATGTCTCTTGGGAGAAATAGCGATGACAAAATCATTTGGTCTTTATTTTCCAAGTCATGAAATATGCTGGCGTTATAATGTTGCCAAATCTTAAGAGAGTTAGGGAAGAGAAAGGGTATCACACTGCGCTTTGCCTTGTCCACTGGTCTTTTTGTTATTTTTCTGTTATAGCAAATACTTTTAAAAAGCTCAGCCTTTGATTCCAAGGCCATTCTCTATAGCAGCAATAGTCTGTAGCTCAGCATCAAACTCTTTAAGAAAATATATAAACATTTTCTAATTGCTTCCTGTAATAATGTTCATTCCTGTTCCAGTCAGCTATCTCTGAACTCCTTCCCCACACATACACAAATTATTCAGGCTATTTTACTGGTCAGCTTTCATCAATGTAATTGCTTTCTTATGGAAATATTCAGACCCTGAAGTGCAGTTCCCAGGTTTTATAGCGCATAGAGCATTCCCATTTTCAACATTGTCAGGTAATTTCTTCTTGCTCTAAACCCATTCTCATTATAATTAACATTCTTAGTAATATGTACATTGGGGGATTTAGGTAAGGGAAAAATACCAAGGTAATAATATACATAATATATCTAGATTTAATAACTGGAGAATTTGCATTTACCTAGAACTCCACAGCAGCAGTGAAGACATGGAGATTGCTTGGATGCATTTACAATTGAAATGTATGCATTCAGACTTTCTTGGGGTCTCCTAACCCTTGTTATCATGTCTGCGTTTCTTACAATTAATGTGTATAAGCCCACCACGCTCTGGTGAGAGAGAACAGCTTGAACTTCCATATCACAGGATAGATGGGGCACCAAGAGGTGGCCGAGACAGGACTTTGCAGTGCTTAGTTTTTGTCCTAGCAGGACATCTAGCAGGCAGATGCCTTGCACTGTAGGACAGGAGTTGCTACAGAGGTTTAGGTTGTTCGTCAATTGAAAGGCTTCTACTAAGGGAGCCTGCTCAGGTAAGGATTTAGCTAAAATCTCCTTATTCTCTGAAGATGCCTTGTCAAACCTTGCATAGTAGTAAAATTCATTTTCTGCTGCTTGGTGAGGCTACATACATGTCTGAACTGAAGAGCTGGCTGGTTCCAGATCAGCTCTCAGCTGCACAAGGACCCACTGCTGCCAGAAAGGACTGGATTAGACGCCCCTGCCTGGGCTGCGGAGATGCCTTCAACACCCATCTTCTAGTTCTCAAATTCTGCTAAACAATTTTCAGAAAGTTTTAGATAGAAATGACAGCTCATATACCAGCAAGAAGAAAGCCCAAATGTGAACACTGAATCTTGATTAAAAGCATCCCAGCTTCACCTCTGTGTGTGTTTTTTCAAGTGAACTCCAAAAAAATAGAGGATTCTTCTCTAAAATCTTCTATAGCTTATGTTGGAACTCCATGTAAGACCTTGTATGTCCCTCAGGTGCCGCTATTTCTGACACAACCTGGCAAAAATCAGTACTTGGTTACAGCTGTGGCGTGTGTGTTTATAAGGCCTGTGAACCACTGAGCCTCCTTCAGCTCCACTGGCATCTCACAGGAGGCTCTCAGCTCCTTGGAGGCTTTGGTCATTTCTACAAAGTTCTGTGTTGTAACCTTAAAATGCCTTCAGCATTTTGAGGGGTCCAAGCAGCTTTAGTAATTTCCATTGGTAAGTGAGCTTCATTTAGCATCGTAGTTTAGTTTGGAAACCATCTGCAAGTAATCATGACCTCTTGTTTAACTGTATCACCTTGTACCAGGCAGGTGGGAGATAGAAATAATTACATGTACCAGAAGCCAGCTTTGTTATGTAAAATGAAAACAAACCACATCAGCACCACCACCAGCAAAACAACCATTATCCGTTATTTTCCCTTGTATCTGTTAAAATTAAGTTGAACAAAATCCATGACTCTGAATGAACATACACTCTTTTCAAAACAGAAGTTCCCTGAATTTTGCCAAGTGTCATTTTGTCTCATGGGAGCTGGCTGCAGTGGCCGAGCGCAGTGATACCACATGCTGCATCCAGCCATCTTGAAGTGACCTTCAGATACAAAAGCAAACGGTGGATGTATGGGGGGGCGAGAAGCAGGAGGTGCAAGGATGGCTTGGAAGCAGAGGGATGGAGAAATAAGGGGAGGATTGTAGTGCAAATAGAGGAGATCTCCAGGGACAGTTTCAGTCTTGAAGCTGCAGCAAGTCATCTTTGTCAGAGCGAGGGTGGGCTTGTGTGCTCTCGTATCGGCAGTGTCTGGGCACTGAATCACGCTGTTCCTCGCTCGTTGTCCTGCAAGGAATGGTATGATCCCTGGTTGGTTTTGTTGAAAGGAGGTGATGTGTGTGTCTGATTAGGAGCCCTTGTATAAAATGTGTGCTGAACTTTTTGGAAACAGACATTTTGCAGCAACAAAATTTATTGTGATTGCCCCTTTGAAGCACCGCACAGCTAGTATAAAGGGTTTAGCAATTCAACTTGTGTTTCAATTAGTCCCCCATGCATCTTACACTGCCTGCTTCATTTCCATATTTTAGGACTAAAAATGCACATGGCTGCTGGTGTGCGGCATGAGGGCACTAACGGGCTTTGATTGCCCTGACCACACTCACCTGGGAGTCCACCCACACCCTCTCACCAGGGGCTCTACTTCAGCTCAGCCCAGGGCATTCAGCTCCTTCCTAAGATGGACTACAAGAGAGGCTGCCCTCAGTCCTGCTCCTGAGTTGTGGGTTTTTTCCGGGCTGCTGCCTGATCTGGTGCGTATGTTGCCTGATGCTTGCTGGATGGCTGATGGGAACCATTGCTGTCATCACCCTGCTTTGCGTGCAGTGGGTTCTCCTGTTTCGCTTGTTGTGATAAACCCAATCTTTACGAGCATTTCCTGATATTAACATGAACTTTCCTATTATAGGAGAGCACTTCGCAGAGATGTCTAAAGAGACTATGTGCTTTGGAATATATTCTTTGTACAATGCATAAGTTAATAATATAGTTAACTTGTTCTGGAGAGTATAGCTGCTTGATGGCTCAACTGCTAGAACACACTGAGGTGACATTGCTATTTATGATTAATTAATGATGCTCTGAGTTTTAGAATAAAAGGTGTTCACATGTAACTTCCAGAAATAACCAATTTCCAGGCTTTGGTGATTGGGAGCTTAGCTTGTTTTTCTCTTCTGATTCCAGCCTGTACTGGTAGAAACTTTATCAATGGGCAGCTCACTTCAAATAGCTTATTGGCATCATATCTCTGTAGAAAGAGCAAATATCTAATCCAGCAAACAAGCTGGAATTACAGTAATCACAAATTTGAATCCATATTTCCCATATACTCTGTGACTCGAGGTGGTAAATATGATCATTGCAGGAGGAAAAGCAGAGGTGTCCCCTGGCAGGTGGTCCATAAAGGCCAGGGTTTTGCTGGGTGGGACATAACTGTGGAGTCTGCACAATCACTGCTAGTGCTGGTCATCTTAAATGTGCAAGCAATACATGGTTCAGAAAGAACAATTTTAATCTCCTTTCTACTTAATCACTGCTGAAGTTCAGATGAGAAACCATCATAATACCCTGGGTTTTGGTTGTGAACAGGTTAAGGGGCTGGGAGTCCCACTCCTCAAGTCAAGGAGAGAATAGGGACGTTTAACTAATCTGTACTGAAATGCACAGAACTGCAGTTTCTAGGCTCTAAGAAGACTCGTGATTAAATGTGTCTCCTTTGTGCTTAACAACCTGAGAAATGATGAAGGAAGCAAGCCAGCTGTGGAGGATGGGTGATTAGATACATGACTGAGGGGAGAAAAAGCTGGCTGCTCATGGGTGTAAGCAGATATTAGCAAAACAGGAGCAAGAACGCCAGTCAAGGGATACAGTAACAGGTACTATAGCAAGTTATAATGAACTTCCCGGGCTTTGGCTTAAGCTGTCTAAAGTGTTTACATGGAAAACAGACATTATTTTCCATAGAGCTACAGTGCCAGACAGGATTTTTATGAAGCAAGCAACAGGGCAGAGACATATATAGCTCAGTGAGTCAGAAGAGAGTTGCAGAGCAATTGCATAGCCACGATGAATAGAAAAGATGGAATTACCACCTTAGGCGGCTCTGAGATTGCAGATCCAGATTCAGGGTTTTAGCCTGATCAGGGAGTATCAGGCACTGTAGTGCCTCCTAGAAGAATAGGTTTTTCACCAGTAGAGTGCTTCAGGTTAATGAGCGAAGCAGGATGAGATTAGAATTTAATGTGCAAGTTTATTAGGCACCTAAATGGTGATTCATTAATAGCTGTGAAGGAAGGTGGGTATCTTTTGTATTTTATATGCAGTTAGCTGCTCTCACTCGGGAACGTCCCCTAACACGTTTAATTAGCCTGAAGAGGGAAAGTATGCTCCCTGTCTATGGTACTGTTAGCGTTCTGGTTGGTGAAGCAGCCTCCGAGATAACAAAACACCCGTCAAATGGAACTTCAGCCTGCTGTGCTAAAAATAGCTATGTACCACTTAGGACTGCAGCAGAGGCTGTGGTTACGGCCTAGAAACATAGACACCAACAGTGCTTATGAATGTTGAATTCTTGGTTAAAGGAGATATACGGGGCACACATTTGGAAGAAGTGCTACTCTGAACAACTAAAACCTGTAGCAAGCTTTCTAGAGTATAGGAATAATTTCCCCAGGTGGGAACAGCCAGCTTTGCACCTGGCTGTTACCACACTTCACAAAGTGGTGAAATTGAATTTCTGCTTAGATCAGGACTCAAGATGTCTCTGCTCTGCACGGTATTTAGATAACCAAGCTGTTATCAGCTAAGCCACCTCTAAATTACTGTCAGCACAAGGCTTGTCTCAGGATCTGCTGCTCACTCACCCAGTGTAGATGCACCACCTTGCAGATTTAAGGTAAGGCCTGTTTATGTCTCTCTTTAGATCCAGCACAACTATTGAAACCTTTTGAATGACAAGGGGCTGAGAGAAAGGGTGTGACAGGCAATGAACAATACTAATTCCTTAAGGCCCTTTCCTTTGACCTGATCAGTTGCCTAACTTCATGTAGTAAATACCAAGCCCTTTCTGGGAGCCTTTTGGACTGGCATTCCAAGTCCTTATTCCGTCTAATCTGCAGAGCTGAGGAGTGTCTTGTGACCCATTGTAATTTTTATTATCAATAACCTTTTCCGTACTCTGGGTAGATGCTATATGGAATTCCCTGTTCAGAAGCCAAGTGGGGACACTCAAATGCAGGACTAATGTTAAACGTTAAAAGTGAGGAAGTTACCACACTTGTTTTCATTTTATCCTGTTAATGCCAGTGCTGCTTAATCTTGGAGATGACAATGGAATCTGATTTAAGATAAACATTTTGGGCAGCTGAGCTAAACATGAATAGATATGAATGTAGGTATGCAAACTTCTTTTAAGAGGTGAAATTTGTACGAGTTATGTCTTATTAAGAGCAACTGATACGAATGGGGGGAGAAAAGGTGAAACTTTTAGGGACAGGCTTCCTTATGTAAGCTTTACTATGTTCCTAAAAACTTTACTAACTATATCTATTGGTTTACAACAAAACAACCCACAAATAATGTTTCAGCCTCCAGGCCTGGTTTTCCGTGTATTCCTATACCATTATGGCAAGGCTTTTTCAAAAGCAATTTCACTCTAAACAGTGTCATTATAATAAGATGTATTCTAACTTTTAATTTTTTCCCCCCAATATTTGTATCCCTGTTCTTCTCCCTGTTCCTCTCTTGCCACTTTACCACTATGAAAGGCGCAACAAAAGAGAGCAGGAGAAGGGAAAAACTATCCCAATTAAAATGCAGAGCACTGTAAAACTGCCTTAGTTTTCTTAAATGGAATTAGGAAAAATTACCAGGTATTTTAATATCACGGGTGGGTTTTATGCCAATAAAAGCTGGTGTTCTGACCTCCTGCCTTCCAGAGGTGCTCTCCCTGCTTTTGCCCCCCTTGCAGAAGTTCATTTACAACTTGCTGAAACATGACTATAGAGCTTGGATTGAGTTTTATTCATAAATTTCTGCGCCTCTGTGTACTTCAACACACAGTTATCAGTATTGCATTAGCATTCTTTTTGAAGGCCATATTGATAATTACTATCACAGGAGAGATTTTTCTAAAGCATAGTGAGTGGAGGACTATGGGTCATCTCCTTTGTAGCTTGGCATAAGTAAAATTGTTGCCAAAATACAGATTTTAAAAAGGAAATCCTGCTAGGTGAGGCTACAGGCCGGCTACGTTGACACAAGCCATTTAATGCATTATCCTCACTAGTAAATTTTTGGTGTTTCAGAATGAAAAGCTGCTTTCTGCAAGTTTCTAAGTGCATTTTTACAAGGCTTAGGAAGGATATGGGATGCCCAACCTCATGTGCTAGTTATATGTGTTAAACACAGACGAGGGCCAAACTCTTTTCTGTAGTTCATCTTGTCCCTGCTCCATAAATGAAGCCACTTTCTTAACTTGCTGAAGTTAATGGCAAACTTCCAAGTCTTCCCAGCTCCAGTCAGGGCTGTTGCTGTTGACATTTGTTACAGGGAGGGAGGGAGGAGCAGTCTTTTGTTCTCAGGAGGAAAGTTTAATCCCTTTTTAGAGTAAGAGAAACTGACCGGGAGCAGTTAAGCAACCAGACCATAGTTGTGCACAGGGTGTGCGTGTGGAGTATGCAGCTGCCAAGGTTCCTCTGCTAACACCAGGATAAACTGGTGGCCCCTGCTTCTCCTCCTCTCCACATCACTCTCCAGAAACATTCCTCAGATTTAGTCCTCATGAGTTTGAAATGTATTATGATAATATAACATGGATCCAAACCTGAGGATCAGCTAGGTAAAGGAATTTGTCCTCCTTCCAGCCTGTCTACCAGGCAGCAGTGGGGCTGAGGCTGCTCCACAGGGGAAGAGGAGCTGGGAGTGAAGGTGAAGAAAAGCAGGTAGGACGGTGTCCTCGTGATGGGTCCCAGTCCTGCAGTGCCCAGGCAGAGAGAGCAGAGCGGGTTGGGTGACAGTGATGTGGGGCAGCCAGGAGTCCAGCTTGCCATATGAGCCTATAGTGACAAGCAGGTCCAAGGCTTGGGAAGTCAAGCAACTGGGACAGGGTCCGGGTTGGTGAGGGGCAAGGGTGGGCACAGGGCTACTTACAGCATAGCTTGGGCAGGGACCAAGGGCAAGGGCTTGAGCTTAAATGCCCTGGAAGGAACAGAGGCCCTCAGCAAGGCTTCTCCCAGCTCTGTTCCCAGCAGTCAGGTCCAAGATCACATAGCTGCACCATATCAAGGCTAGCCTTGAGCAATGGCTATTGAGGACCTGGGAGGGGGAGGAGAGGCTGCAGGGCCTAACACCAAGAACAAAAAGTCCAGCAGAAATTTATGGGGCCATCTGGTAGCCAAGTGGACAAGACTACTGCAGAGAAGATAATTATTTGTGTCTGCTTGCTGTAGACGAAGCTGGGGACTTTCCCTATGTTGTTCTTTTTAGCAGTGATTCAGCAAATGATCAGCCTAAAATCTGAAGTAATTATGGAACAGGTTGAGGTACAAATAAAAAAAAAAAAGAAAATATGAAAATTAACTGATTACCAGGGCTGATGCTAATCACCCAAGCGTTCCGGAGAAGCTCAAGGGTAGACTGAAGAATAACCTGCTGAATTGGAGACATGAGTAGTAAGATAGCAGATTAAATTCACTGCAGGTAAATGTAACTCCTGGGTAAAAGTAATCCCGGCTTCACATACAATATTGTGAGCCATGACTTCATTATTGTCACTTAAGAATGAGACTGTAGGTTTATGATAGTTCCATGAAACCAATAGCTTAGCACTCAGTAGCAATGGAAAAAAAAAAGATGAAATATTATTACTTTCTGGGAAAAGAATAGAGATAAAAAAGCCACTGCATGACTCCAAGGTTCACCCCCTCCATGCAGTTCTGGTCCTCTCATCTCAAGATTTTTGAGATGTCATCTCAAATATCATCTCAAGATATTACAGCAGGAGAAAGTCTGAAGAAAGGCAATGCATGTGGACAAAGGTATGAGATGATCTGTTCAAGGAACAGTTAAGTAAGCTGAACTTTACATTGGCATTTCGCAAGGGTGGATGGATGATATGATAGAGATCTACAAAATCATGAGTGACATGGGAGGGGTGAATAGAGATTGATTGTTATTTCTTCTGGCATGAGAACAGGGGGCCATCAAGTGACACTAGTAGGAGGTAGGCTCAATGCAAACAGGAGGTGGTTGTTCATGTGGAGTAAATGAGGCCTGTTGTACTGCCTGCCACAGGATGGTTTGGAAAGAAGCCTGGAAAAGTGTTTGGAACAGAGCTTCTTTGAGGTTTACTATCTTGACGAAGATTCTCTTGGGGAGAATATTAGGCTGAAATTGCCCCCCAAGTGGTACTTACTCTTCCTTATTTATAGACACTGTTAGAGGCAGAAAACTGAACTAGGTGGACCAAGGTCTGCTCAGATATGACCCTTCCCTTGTTGTTACGATTTTACACAGGAGCATACATTTTTAACTTTTGAAGACAAAAATCTAAGTTACTTTTTTAAATTCAAAGTGCATCTGTCCTAGGCACGATGTGAGGTTGTTGTATACTGCCATGAACATTCAGTACTGAGTCCTTTGATCCACCAAATGTTCAGAAAAGCTTTGACACTGCATGCGTGCAAGTCTTCACAGAGTACAGCTACGATGCTAAAGAACAGCCTTAGACAAAGTCTTCTGTTTTATTGTTCAGTGAGGGAGGTGAGCAGCCTGACTGCTGACCCTCTGGCATCGAGAAACTGTGGTTTTCTCCTGTCCTGCATATTCCCCAAGCCATTGGAAACGCTTCTATGAAGTTAAGACGCTCTCTTGCTCTTTGTGTATGACCTTAAAATGTTTGTTTGTTCCTTTCCATCCTTCTGCTTTTGTGTTTTGAGGGAATTTGCCACGAGTGGTTTCCATGGTTACGGGGATACGGCTGCTCTTGGTGTGAGAGATCTGCAGAGAGCAAATACACAAACCAGTGCATCCAGGACAGGGTAAATGTGCTTTGTATCCATAATGGCCATTCCACCCTAGGTAAAAGCCAATGTGAAATTGGAAAAATGGATGTTACTCTTAACCCCCTTGTCTTACTGTGAAATGTAGTGCCCTCCTTTACCATTAGATCTTTTTTAGATTGCTGAAAGCACTCTGATTTCTGTGGTCTCTTGAGTATTAAAGGGCAGGAAATAGGCTATGTTGCAAAATATGCTACTAAACTAAGTTGTGCAATTTTGCTGTGTAAGAAAGAAAAGTGCTTTCTCCTTCATATTCAGGATTGTTCCTCCATTTTATTTGGAGGAAAGAACAAAACAGAAGTGTAAAGTCCAGAGTTTTGGGAGGGATGCAATGGTTTTCTTCTTGCCTTTACACTGCCTGGTAGCATTGGCAAGTACTTGAGGCTCTCTGACTAGCTCTGTACAGCACTTTGTTGAACCCAGGAACAGAGTTGGCCACATCTTCAGGAGTACATGGTATGTTTTAAACGGTTTTGTTACTATGCACAAAAATCTTCATATGAGGAAGCTTTGTTTTCACACATGAAGTGGCTGCTGTAAACCTGAAGCAAGTCTCGTTCCCGTGACTGTCACTGAAGAACTCATTGCCTCTACTACAAAATTTCACTACAAAAGCAGAGGGTGAATTAGCAGACCTTTCTGAAAAGGCCAGCACAGAGCCTCTGCACACATTTGAAGGCCTGGAGTGAGGAGCTAGGGGATAACTAAGCCACCCTTTACATCAAGTTTTTAATTGCCAGTTGGGTAACTTTGGTTAATGGTCTCCTGCAAGCCCTAACTGTAATGAAGAGAAAGAGGAAAGAAAAAGCAATAAAGGAAGACAAACCCTACATTAGAAATTAAACTCGGTGACTTCTCTTGTTCTCCTCCATAGTATTTAACTGTAATTCTTTACCACTTCAACACAGAACTGTTTATTTGAGCAAGCATCAACAAAATTTCCAAGGTGAGTGCAGATGCATCTCATAGATGCTGATAAAAGCACTCAGGGGACTAACTGATGTTCCAGGTAAGACTATCAAAGGATTTATGGTAATTTGTTTTATTTTCACTAATTGTTATAAGTCCTTCATTTAACTACAGTTAAAAATGAGCCTTTTGGCTAAATATACCCAAAAAACCACCCCATTTTTTTAAATGTGTTTTTCTTATAAAGCCCAAATTGCAGATGTCTTTTTGTTTGCAACTTCCACAGTACAGATCTGCAGTACTCAAGGGGGAAAAAAAAAAAAAAAGTTTTTGATGGAAGAAGCAGCTAGCCATTTAGGGGAGCTTACTGACCAGTAGAACATTGCAAATGGCAATAAATATTCAAATCCCAAACCAAGACAATTCCAGGTTTCCATATTCCAGTAAAATGATTAAAATGAATGTCTCGCTATTTATTGCGGGTGGCAGCTTAACACCATAGACTATTCATATTTAATAGAGTGGTCTTGTAATGCCACCAGTGCTGAAGACTTAAGGAACCACTTGCTGTGATGGATGGGTTTCAGCTGAGCACACGGCTGGGCACAGCTTGCTGCTGATGCTTGGCCACCACAACAGCCGCCTGCTAGCCGTGAGGCTCTCCTTGGCTGCTTGATGGGGAGAATTTTTGACAGACTTTTATTGGTGTTCTTAATCACCTGATAGAGATGTCTATGATGGTCACTTCTTACACTGCTGGCAGCCATAGGGCACAGCTCTAGTCAAACCAAATTTGGAGAGAATTGAGACTGCTCTGAGATATGCAGTAGTAATTGTATGTCTGCCTCTGTCAATTAGCATTTGGCTTGCTCTATGAGGTTTTATCCCTTTTACTTCATGAAAATAACCTCTTACAGATTTGCCTTTGTCTTTGAGAGATATGCTGCAGCCCTGGAAAAGTGTAGGACTGTGCTAGCTCCACAAAAATCAAGGTGGACCTCTAGGAATCAGCAATGGGGCGGAAGGGAAACAACCAAAACCAACCCCAAACAGGTCTGCTAGTGACCCAGAAAAGCTCCTGCAAAGGATAGTTTAGGTCCAAGCAGTATTTGTGGTTGGTTCCTCTTCACTATCCTACTCTGTTGTGAGAGGAACCTCTGCCAGCTGGGTGTTAAATGAGATGACTAACATCTGCCACATGCTCATTAAACATCACACATTTATGATGCACAGCCCTCTGCCAAATCTAGTGCTAATTAAGATCTGTAATGAGTGTTATTCTCCTCTTAATTAATATGAGTAGGTTAGAATTTTCAGTAATACCTAAGTGACTGAGGAGCTCACATCTGCTTTTCCAGAAGCAGGTTAGAGACAAAGAAGCATTTCATTAGACTAAAATGACACGGGAACAGCAGTAGCAGTGGCTACTTTTGCAAACTGGGACGTAGGCCTGGCTGCACTGGGGCAGTTGACTGGCTTAAGTGTGTTATTTTGCTATAGTAACTTTGGTTATCACTGGGGCGACGTGATAGGTTTCCTTCGGCTAACTGTTTTCTTCTGGCTCGTTCTCTCCCCTCAAACACAGAAGAGACTATTCTGGAGAAGTACTGCACTTGAAAACTGAGTCGCTATTCCAGAATGTAATCTCCCTCTTTTCAAGACTGTCCACCCAAATGAACCTGCAGTACTTGAGTTTCTCACTCATAAACTGCCCTCCAAATTCCCTGTGGCACAGGACTGTGTTGTTAGGTCTGGTTGTCTAATTGCAAAACTGCAGAATGTAGTAAGGATAACTTTATTTTTTCATTCCTTCTGACCCTCTGTGCCACTACTTTTTGAACATGAGGATCGTTATAATTAATTTGAAAGATGGTCACTGAAGCACTGGAAGATCAAGATTGCAATGGATATCTGCAGCTGTATGGTAAACCCACTGCATCAAATTCTTCAAGGCTGTCAAGCTGTGATCTGGTCTGCACTGGAAATTATGTGGAAAGAGGAAAAAGCTCCCTATTTTAATTTTACAGAAAACATTTTTTAAGATGCATCAAATATTAAGTAGAAGGAAATCCATGGAAAAGTGGTACTAGAGTATGTACAGTTGTGATTCAGAGCACAACACTGCATTAGAAAACATGAATTCTGCTTTGTAAAAACAAGAAGAAACTGCGTGTTTTCCAGCTGGCCTAGTATAAAATATCTGACTTTATCCTCTGGCACAGAAAAAAAGTTAATTTTGAAAAATGCTTTAAATGTCCCTTTTACAGAAAGTTTTTCAAACATTCAAATTTTTACATATATGTGTGCAAGCTGAAAATTGTCCCAATCAAGGATCAAAGCCCCATAAGAACACAATTGCCTTTTTCATAATTGAAGCATTTTTAAAATTGCAGTTCCAAAAGCAAATATGAAAAAAGATTTAGGTGTATAGAATAATCTGTGGAACTTAAAAATAAAGAACTGATAGAAAGAGAACATGAATGCATGACTGCTCTTGTTCTATCAATGTGACCACCTTTCTCCCCTGAAGCTTGGCTACAAATCTTTGCAGGGTCAATTCAACCTTTTTCCAGCTGCAGCAGATAAAAAGTTCTGTGCAGTTTTCAGTGTAGGGGTCTTGGACAAAAGCCAAGGTCTTGATCCAGCTCTTAGTGAAGCAAGTGGAAAGATGCCCATTAAAGTGAGAAAAGCTTTAGATGTGACTCTTGGCCCATGACAAGAGATTTTAGTGGAGCCTTCTATAGTAGCTAGGTTTGCTCCTCTTTGTCTATATAATAACTTTGTCTTCTAATATGTGCAGGTCACAGGCTATCAACAATGCCTTTTGGGGTGGGATGTGGAAGACGTATTTTTAAAATAACTCCAAATATGTAAGGATTGAGAGTTCTGTGTGCACAAGCCCATAAAAAGCACAGTCTTTAGGAGGAAACAGTGGAGATAGGCCTTCTAAAGGCACAGGTCAGACACGGGCTCGAGGACCAGCTATTAAATAATGAGAAAACCTGATCTGTTAAAGCCATTAAGGACCAGTGCTGTCTGTGTTGCAACATATGGCCAAGGATGCAGCTCAACAGCCAGAGATACAAAGGTCTGGCAAAGTCAGACCAAAACTTGCCCCTACTCAACTGCCAGAACCCATCCTGGATCTCTTTCCAGTGCACAGCCTCCATGCTATGGCTCAAGCTGGGGAGAATGCATGTATTCTGGAAGATAAGGAATGCCCACAGAGTGTCACTTAGAGCTTGTCTTCATTTTACTGGGTACGAGTTAAAGGGTCTGACTCATATCTGAGAGGCAAGACCATGTTGCTCAGGAGAAGCTAGTTTCTGTGGGAAGAGAGATCCTAACTCCTGCTGGACCCCTGCAAGTGAACATCCTGTTGCTTCACCCAGCTGCAAGCTGCTTCCACGTTCCTGCAGCTGCTGTGGATCAGCCTGTTTCCTCTGCAAATCACTGCTCTGGTTGGCAGCACCTTGTCCCTGTGCAGGATGGCTTTGTATCTGCTGAGCTCCTGCAGTTCCCATGTAAGAGTTTAGCCGCCCACCTGTATAGAGGGGGAGCCCAGCATATGATCCTCACCTCAAAGTGCTCTGCTGGGGTTGCCTGATGAAATGAACTCCTGGTCATCCCAGCACGTGTACTGAGAGAGGAATATACATTGCATAGGCCATGGGCTGCTGCTGGGCAATGAAGGTAAATACTCTTTTGCACTACCTTAAGGGCAGAAAGACTTTGAGCCGTAACCATGTGCCCAAGCAGAGCTGAGTGTGTCTTGTGCTGAGCTGATTGTAGGAAGAATCACAAAGGTATTTGCTCCCACCAGGTTCAGCTTTATCATTTAAGTTAATATATTTGGTGAGGGTCTAAGGCTTCAGAAGCAGCAAGCAAACCCACAGAGGTAGAGCGGGGAGCAAATGTATCAAAAATCAGATTAGCAGAGCTATTCCCATCTGCTTTTTATTGGGTATTACGGACAAGAGATAGCAATTGAATTACTAGTTGAGGTATCCCAGCCTGTTTTGTGAAAATGAGCTTTTGTTGCTGTAATCCAGAAATACTTTTGGTAATAAGGATGTCTGATTCTCAGATTAAGCTAGACATCCCATCAGAGCTAGTGTTTCCATTTAGAAATAAATACCAGGAAAAAAAAGAAAGTGTTTTATTTTAAATGCAAAGGATGTATCTCTGTTCAAAGGAAGCATAGCTACAGTTTTGATTTGATCTACCAGCATTAGCTGAGTATATGTTCCCTAGAAAATAGGTCACAGCAAGAAAGGCAGTTTAAATTTAAAGAAAAGAAAGATGAGCAGTAGTGACTAGAGAAATTATGTTTTGGTGTCGGTAGATGAATGGCACTAACTGACAAGCAGCCCTCTTTCAGCTGGGCATAAATATTAATGTCTTCCACATTCATGCCAGACAAAACCTTTTATTAAAACCTACTAAATAACACTATTACAACCTGCATTTCCTAGGTTGGAGGGCTTTGAGCCTATGGTGGCTGCCTGGGAGGAAAAAATATAAAGCTGCTCTTGTAAATGCTCACCCTTTGGTCACTTGTGAGAGTGAGGAATTCCAAACCTGATCCGTGAGCAGACTTCCAAAATGTGACACATAGCTTTTCAGGACAGTAGCTAACTAAATAAATAAATGCTACCATTGTTTCCTTGCTGCAAATACCCATTTTTTCAGTGGCTGTATTTCCCATCCTAGCTTGTCCCACAGCTTTGTTTCTGTGCCGGTGCTGTGAGAATAGCCAGGGCTCTTGCTTGAGACCTTCCCTTTCCTGTTGTAGTGCTAGCAACAATCTCACACCCTTGTCTGCCCTAAAGCTCCTCATCCTGGCAGAAGCATATGTTCAATTACACAAATGGATCACTGCCTCCAAGTAAGATGTAGTGGGCTGCCATATTTTCATTAGGAAGGTGCTGTGAGACTTTACTCCTCCTGTGTCCCTTCAGTTTTTGCATAAAACAAAACTGTCTGGCTTAAAAGCATCCCAAAAAAGACTTTGTTCGCCTTCCCCAAGGTTGTTAGATGTGCTTTGGGCATACCAAACACTTCTAGCTGGGAGAGAAAGATGGCAACTACAGTTTAAAAAGAAAAACAGTTTTTATGTGGGGTGAGGGTCTAGGTCTTCAGAGGAAGTTCTGTAGACTGTGGCACGCAAGAAGCAAGTGGAGGTGATGTTTTAAGTTTAGTATCCGTGTCCTGATAGCCTGTGATTGCAGGGGGCTGGTTTTGATGACCTCAGTCGTTTCTGACAGCTCTGTTCTTTACTTTTCTGCTTAGCTCTTAATTACTTCAAACGCACACTTATGTGGTGCCAAAACTGAATGAAACTAAAAAAAGATTGATTTTTTTTTTTTTTGAAGGTGTGGTTCCTGTGGAGTAGCAGTGCTGTTACTGAGTGGTGCGAGTAGCAGTGTTGGAGTCAGGGAGGTATTTCCACTGCGTGCAAAAGGAGCGTGTTACAAGCCTTATGTGCATCTGGGGTCTCTCCCCCTGCCCTCAGACCCAGCCTGCCCCCAGTACACCCATTTTTCTGGTCCCCTTAAATAAGGGGGTAGCTGTTACATGGTGAGAGATTCGTACTACTCGCTGCAGCTGTATTTGTATTCTGTGTCTGCTGTACTTCCAGCTGATGAGTTACAAACTGAGCCCAAGCAGGACGTTAACTGTTGGGCTGGCTTCTTGAACTCTATTTTCTCATTTTATTATAGCTGTCATATTATTTTCCTTGTCATAAGAAAGGACTCTTATGATATTGAATTACTTCCTAGCTAATACATTATTATCTCAGCTGTTTAAGGAATATAGTTTAAAACATATTAGGTGATATACTCAATATTGTGATTACATGTTGTTCTTGTTTGCAATTATACCATAATAATGACAATATGGCAATCTGGAAAGAGTCCACCATGTCATTCTTATCAGTGTAGTGCTGTTACTAGGGAAAATTTGTATTTAGGACTGTCCTTTTCTAGTGTGATTGAAAGAATGAAACTCTTCATAGAATCAAATATAAATATTTGAGTTAAATATGTATGCAGTCATAAGTGTATATATATATAGAGTGCATTTATATTTGAATATTCACCAGCATTTCCATATGCTGAAGATGCTTTACACTTTAAAAGGAGAATTTGAGAATTTGGATCTAAATACTGGGCCAGAACTAAAATCAGTTAATTTCACTAGCTCTGTCCCAATCACTGGGTTTCTTGGCTGCTTCTCACGCTGCATTTGTCCCTGTGGAAGGGAGCATAAGACTCAACCAATACACCTAACGTGTTATTTCAAATATCAGGCATATCAGTGCATGGGCTTGATGGAATTTCTCAAAGGTATTGCTTCTGCTAACAGTGTTTGTGCTCTCACATGAAGTGGCAGCAGTATGCACTAAGGCACTTCACGGAGGAGCTAGCCTGTATTTACTCTGACAAAGCTCTTCTAGCTGAGTTCAGAGCCACAAAGGCCCATCAATAGACTTAAGAAATCTGTAGTATGGCTTGCCTCTGACAATGATCTACAAGACCCTGAGGCTTGAACCAGCTCCTATCAGTAGATTCTCTGTCCTTCCTATGGCCCTTAACAAAGGGGACAGATGATATTTCAGTGCATGAATTTCTGTATGACTGTCCAAAATCAAAATGCATGGGCTGATTCAATCTTATTTGTTTACAAGAGTTTCAGGCTTCTGTAAGTGTGTTGGCTTTCAGAGAAGCAATTCTGTTGACTGCCGTGTTGCACTGCTGGCTATTGTTGCTGCTGATGCCTCGTCACACAGCTGCACGGGTACCCGGGGCAGTGGTGGGAAAACAGCTGTAAATGAGGCAATGAAATGGTGAATCGCACTCAGTACCACAGGAAGAAAACTAGCGTCTCCTCTGTGTCTATGCCTTGGAGTTTCTGTTTAGAAACTTCGGGTGAATCATTGCAGTAGTTCTAGCTGGTTTTCTGTTATTTCTTGCCTGGCATAAATTCCAATAGATTGTGATTTTAATAGCCAAAGTTAGAGAAAAATTACAACTTTTCATTAAGCAACAAGCGTGTTTCTATAGTTCTCTGCTGGCTGATGGCTCTTCGTTAGTATAGACTGGTAATGTTGTTAGTATGAAAGGAATTGGTCTTTGTGATAGGTTTGGTAGGCTGTGAATGTAGTGGGAGTTGTAAGAGGAAAAGCAATCATCTTGTTGCTTGAAGTAATCAATGAAATCATGCTTTTCATTTTAGCTGTTTCAGTCTTATAAATGTGACATCATTCTGTCTACAATCTACCAGAAAAGGGTATTTTTTGTGAGCGTTAGTCAGTCACGTTTGCATGTTGATTACTGCTCATTCCAAAGCCTCATGTCCCCATGCTATAGCTGATTTTGGGTGGCAGGTTATAACCATGAGGAAATTCTTGCAGAAACTGTGCTTTTACATTGATCAGGACTAGAGCTTCAGTGCTAAAAATCATTTGAACAATAACGAAGACCAATGTCAAACTGAGTTAGGTTTACAACCTCCAGTCAGCAAGATAACCACAGGACGATGCAAAGGTGAGCAAAAAGAGACAGCCTGAAACTCTCCAGCCAGAGAAGTCAGTGACAACAGCAATCCCTGTATGCTGGAATCTGTGACTATGTTATTTGCTTGTCCCCAAAACTGCAATTGGCCTGAAAGTGGGGAAGGCAGACATAGGAATGATGATCTTATATTCTGGTTTGCATCCGGTGGAAAAGTGCTTCATAGGGAAGACATAGGAGTACTACAAGAAAGAATCTCATCTTCTTCCTACAAAGTGCAAAGAAATCCCACTAGTCTCCAGAAATAAGCCACCCTCCTGTAATCACTGGACCTAGCCATAACAGCCTTTTTTTAGAATCAGTTTTCATTCTTAATCTTGCCAAAACTTTACTTCATGGAGGCAGAAGAGTTGGCATTCGCTGCTAATGTTGACTAGATATTTCTTATTTATTACACTGATTTTTCAAAAGCAAAACCAAATAATTCCCTCTCCTGGTGATTTTTTTGTAGGCTGTGTGTTCAATAATTTAATGACTTGTTAGGCATCTTTGGTGCAGGAAGTGTTATATTGTACTGAAGTTACTACAAGACAAGCCTTCCTCATGGTCAGGACATAATAACAACTGCAAAACACTCATGTATCACTTGGAATAAAAGGTTCCAAAGAATAACTCTGACATTTTTCTGTATCTTCAGAATGACTCTTTTGTGCTAAACAAAATATTACAAAGAAACACTCAAACTGTCATTTCCTGGTACCCACTTCTAAGTTTTCTAAATCCTTTCACAGCTGTCTCTTCCACCTTAGCTGCTCTTGTTTGCTGTTCCCAACTGACTGGCAGGTCAACAACAGAAGGAAGGATAGGTAAATTGTCATAGACTTTTGTCCAGACATTGTTTTTGAACAAAGCTCCACTCAAAATTAAATTCCTTATATACCATGTCCACAGCTACAGAGACAATGTCCAGCAGCCAACCTTCATGAGGTCTCCTGCTGTTGCTGCAGCCTCTGAAGCAGCCCGGTTGGGTCTTTTGGATGTAGGCAAAGTGGAAATGCGCTTCCCAATCTGTAGGTACCTCCTCTGACTAGGAGGAGGAAGCTGGATTCTTACTGGATGTATTAAGCTGCCTATTTTGGATGTCTAACAAGAAGACAGTGGAGAGGACCTCTAATCTCTACCTAATCAGTGGGGAAGAGTGGATGTTCTCAGTGGGTTGATTTTCATGGAGAAAGTTGAATACTTGCAGTATCTTCTTGTTTGATGAAACTAAGATATATGTACTCTGTGTGTATTATGTTTAACTGATTTGTTGTCTTAAAAGAGATTTCATAAACATAGTTACCAACATTATCTATAACTGTCATTCAAAGATCAATGCATATAGCTAGTGTTAGAGACAGAGCTGAACCATACACTAATGTACTTAAGCAGTCTTTTGTCTTTCCTGGCATGTTTCTAGATCATGAGGGGAAAAAAGTGTTGAAAATAAAAAGCTTCCATCTAATTCTTATGGCTTGTAAACAGAAGATCGTATGTTTAGAGTCTGGGTATGATGAAAAGGTGACCGATACATTTTAAAAAGTATGTTTGTAGAGAAAAAGCTCTTAAAATGAGCTTGACTTGCATCTGTATTTTCATTATTATGGGGTTAATGCGGAACAGAAATAAGGATGTAAAACTGATGTATAGATGAACTTTCTGGTTAACAGCAGTCTGGGGAATTGTAGTTGCCTGAGACTTCAAGTAGCTTTATCTGAACTACCTATTTGTTATAGGAAATCATTTTGGAAAACGCACTCTCCTTTTGATCGTTAACCTTGAACTTTGTTGGTTTGGAATGGCTGTGTTTGGGGGATCCTCAACAAGCACTGCGGTAAAGAGCTCATCAGGATCCAGATTGTAATGGGAAGATAGACTGAGGGGTGGGAAGAGTCCCTGAGGCCCATGTAGCGTGTTCTTCTTGATGAATGGAGCAGAGCAGACTGTAGGGTCCAAAAGGAAAGCTCTCTGAGTGGGTTTCCCTAACATAGCCCAGTGCCCTGGCCAGCAGCCTGGGGGTAGAGAGGGAGTCAGCTTGAGGTCTCGTGATCCCTCAGTTCTGGTTTGTGAGTAAGCAATTGTAACAACAGCTACAGCAACTCTTTCCAACAATGCCAAGATAAATGGGAGGTATCCCTTCATGTTGAAGAGGCTTGATAGCCTGGATTTCTTGGGCCAAGTGAAACCTGTTCTCATGCGAGGAAATGTACAAGTATAAGGAGGCCCCGGTTTGCTGGGGAAGGCTGATTAACTCTGATATCACAGTTCTCTGCATCCCTTTTTAACATGCATTCACAGTTAGTCTGTGCATGTGCATTCACTGAGGTGGTACCTTGCCAAGCAAGTAAATATGGTTTACTTTGTCAGACAGTTGTAAAGTGACTCCTTGGGGTAACTATGGACATTGTTCTGACACTTCAGCTTTCAAGACCAGCAAGTGTACTTTTTCCTTTTCCTCAAAGAATGAGGATGCCAAATATGCCAGGAATGCCAGGGCAATGTCAATTTTAAGGTGCAAAGCTTGAAACACCTATGTGAGCATATTAATGCACTTTGGACAATGATGTGTATAAAAGTCATTCCATGGGCTCAGGCAGGAATCACAGATGGAAGTGCAATTGGATACCCAAAGATGCACATTCCCTAGGGAGAGACAGATGGTACTGCAAACATACAGTCTGCTGTGATTGTCTAGTTGGAGCATGACGGTATCTTATCTGTCAAGGTCTGTTGAGAGAGGGAATAAGCCCATCAGCCCAGCTATGTCTTATATGGCTCCAGATTCAAGGTTTGGTAGCAATTTAGCAGACCCTGTGCCTGGACATGGTTTCCATTGTGACGTGATTTTCTGGCAGAATACATTCTCTGGATTTAATTTACTGTGCATCCAGAGCAACAGATTAAATAACAAAGTTAGTCTGGTAAATAAGGTTTCTGTTTATGCAGATTTCTCTTTTCCCCAGTCATTTCCCCCCTTTTCTTGAATATTGGGGCTTTCATGGAATTGCTCTGCTTGGACTTGTCTGTGCCTAGATCTGGCTGTGTGAGGCTGCCTGGATTTCAAACCACAGCTCATTCTTTTCTTCTTGCTAATCAACATAATTTGGCCACTGATCAGTGAAGTCAGTCAGCCAGTGATTTGCACCAGTTGTGGTTTTGATGCAGCAGTGCATGAGGTTAAGTAGATAATACCAGGGAAGGCTTGTTACTGCTGTAAACACCATTCAGGGATTTAGGGTTTTTTTATGGAAACTGTTTTAAAATCCCCTCACACAGCAATAAAAAGTGCCTTTTCTTCCACAGGTATGATGAAAATTTAAGTAGGTCATTTTTTATCTTTAAAATAAAAAGCTTGAAAACCCTTCTCTGAAATAGTCTCCACTTGGTAAATCCAGCAAGGGGTATTTTTGTCATTACTTGATGATGCTGTCAAATAGAGATAATGCTACTGCAATCTGGGATTGCTCTGTGGCACTGGGTCGTTCTTGGCTCTTGGTTTGAAGTAGGCTCTCAGCAATGTGGACTTTCAGTAGGAAAGTGAAAATATTGTCAAACCACAGTAGGTCCTCAGTGACTCTGGTGGACGGCTGAATGTGTGGGTTCACCTCCTGCTCAGTGTCTGCTGCACCTTTCCTTTTAAAGGGCATAAAGGCATAGCAAACTGGAAAATGGGTTGAAAGGCGAGACTCCCATTTGTCCAAGAATAGCCTGAGTTGCTGGTTGCTGGTCTGTCTCCCCTGAATCCCTAAAATCCCAGTGGTCACTGCTTTGTGTTCTGAGCTACCTGGATCTCTAGATGAGGCTTTGGGAATGTGATTTTCAAATCCAGCTATTCTAGGAGGAAAATGTAGGCTTATAGAAAAGTTCTGTACTTTACTGATGACGATCATTTGCTGGGTGCTGTTCAGGAGCATAGTAGAAGGCACAAAGTGTTCCTCTTCTGAAAAATAATGGCAAGATACACATAAAACAAGTTGTAATTTAGATTAGAGAAGGTTAGGCTTTACCTTCTTTTTCAGAATCTGGATCTCCTGTAAATATTTGTTCATCATCATTGTTGTTCATCTTCCAAGCAACGTATATGTGCAAGTGCATGCATACACGCTGTCTTTAGAAATAAATACCTCCTCTTGCTGTCACTACCAATTGCTAGGGGAATTCCACCCATCCCAGTGCATGGCATTTACCAGTGCTTGTCCCCGCTATAACAGAGCTGCGGCTCAGTTATGTGCTTGTGTAGGATGGGAAAGAAATATTCTAGCTATTCAAATTTTCTTTCACTGAAAAGGCTCACAGAGGCTTAAAGCTTATGTTAATTGTGGGTGGACAGAGGAGGAATTGTTGGATGTCAAGGCCCCCATAAGACCTCATATAGGTAGGTCACATTCCCATTGCACATAAGGTGATCAGAACCTAATGCAAGGACAGTTTCTCTCTGCATTTTGTTTAGGGCTGTGCCTGCCTCTGTGTAGCACTTCCTCTTCACTCGGAGTACCTCCATGATTTTCTGGCTGCCCGCTTATTGCAGGGAGCTTCACTGCCAGCCGTACAGGCAGCTCTGCATCTTTCCCCTCTACATCTTACCATATGCCAAGGTCTTTCTTGCAGTAACCGGAGCATGCTCTCCTAGAGTGAAAAATAACTGATGACAGCTTGCAAAATCCCTGCAGGCATCTCTTAAACCAGACTGCTTGCTTGTTTTACTTGTAAGGAAACACGGAAGACCACAAAGAGAAGGGAACTGGGCAATCAGTTGCCCAGGTTAAAAGTGACAGGCTTAATCCCACCCCTTGTCCCTGCTGTGTCTCTGTCCCTTCCTCCTGTTCTGCACTGTCCACTCTGCTTCAAACTATGAAACCATAGGATCTTCTTTTGCTTAGCAGCCAACCATGTTTGGGATACCCACTGTGAAGAAGCATGGTCTATCCTTAACTCTGGTTCTGGCCTGCGGTGTGACTGGGCAGATGACTTGGGCCTTGTGCCTCAGCTTCCCTTGTGAAAAATGGAAATGGTGGTACTTCTCTGAAGTGCTAAATGATCTATGGACAGGAAATACTGCAGACAAATCAAGACATATTGTTGGTCACTAAAATCTTGTAGCTGGGAGAAGTGAGTTATGAGGCAGTGGTAGATGCCACTAGTATAATGCAGAGATTTCTAATTCCACTGGGTGGCAGCTGAGACTTTCTTTAGGTGAGGAATAATGTTTTCTCCTTTGGGTTAAAGGCAGCAACTTCTTCGCTAGAAGAACACAGATCCAGAACCAAACCTACTGCAAGCTCATGAGGCTGTAACCAACTGAGATGGCTGGTTTCCCTTTGTTTACATTCTTTGAATCCCTTAATTTAATACAATAAACCAAGGTCACTTGAACTGGAAAACCCATCAAATCTGCTGGTTTTGGATTGCCAGTCACCTACAATATTTTTAGAGGCTTATAAACCAAAGCCACTTCAGCAGAAATCCACCCATTTTTCGTTTGATGTATTTCCTATTGCTGTCTGTATGAAAGCCAGGACATGAGATACCATGTCTTGTAACTACGTCAGTGAAGGAGGCGGATTCCTAAACAAACACCTCCCGTTGTACAGGCGTGCAGAGCAGATTGTGTTGCTTACAAACACCACCTTCCCTCAGCTGTGTCAGGCCCTGGCAGAAACCAACCATTGCATAAAGAGCCACTGGGCCGTAAGGGTACTTTGGCAATCCTGTTGTGCTGCTAACAGGGTGCTGTGGTGGGCAATAACCTGAAAGCACAGTTCAAAGCACTGCCGTGAGGGGAGGCACTACGCTACGTCCTGTGCCCTGTCTGGCTCAGCACAAGGTTATCTGCACCCTCCACCCCTGCTGCCCCCAGTGTGAAATAACCTTTCAGTGGTATCTACCCCTCTTCATCTTTATTTTGGTGCCTTAGGAAGTAGTTTTCTGATATCTGTTTTTTCCTTGGTGCTTTGTACTCTTTGTACCAAACAGAGATCCTGAGCTGCCCTGCAGGATACTGAATCGTTCAGTGGTTGGCTCTCGCTTTTCTGTTCAAGAGGTAAAGAAAAGCCTCTGTAAATCATGGCAGTGTTATGAATTGGGCTGCAAAGTAGTGGCAAGCATTGCTCAAAGCTGATCAGATGGAGGAACTGCTGTCCCTGTCTCCAATGGAAAACCACAGACTATCACGAGCCTTGCTTGATGGCTTTCCTCTGGGGACTTGAGCACCCTGCGCTTTCAAACAGTTCTTCCACAAACCCAAGATTTCTTCTTATTTGCATGGAGGAAAAATAGCCCTTTCTCTCTCTTTATGCTGCCTCAAAGTGAGTCACTCCACGAAGTTTTCCACACAGCTTCTTGGTTTTTCCTGCACTCTTACATGCAAGTGCCTCACCCAAGGGTTGCTTGTTCTCTCTTCTGTTCTTACCCATCCAGTTCATTCAGGGTATGTTGTTCACATGGGTGCAGTGGGTAGAAAGGGGCTGCAGATGCTTTGTAGGAAGGTTCCCTGTCTTGGAAGAGCTAGCACAGCTGTGTGAGGCTGGCAAAGGCAGCTTTCACAGGAATTGTCTTCAAGGTGGGCAGAGGGCATGATAGGAACAGCAAGGCTGTGGTTCATCTGCCACTGGTGTAATAGTTTTACGACAGGAGAGTAAATAAGAGCCATTCTTAGCCTAGTCTTAACATTAGAGAGGTGCAACCAGGCATGTGGTACCTGGCTTCTTTGCCCAGCAGATTTTGGCTGCAGAAGAGAAGCAGGCTGGCCTCAGCATGGGTGCAGGATGTCTCTGCAATGCTGTATAAGGCCGGCCTGGGTGTCAGCACATTTGTTTAAGAACAAGGGAGGGTTTGGATGTGAGAGGGAATGCGGCAGATATAATTAGAGGGCAAGAGAGCATGGAGCTTCATTCTTGGGGATTGTTTGAGTGTTAATAAGCTTTGACTAGAGTCAAAGATGAAAGAAGAAATGGTTGCAAAGCTAAAATGAGGCTGGCTTTAACCCTGAGATATCTCATGTCTTCCTCCTGAAGATGTGCCAGATAAATTTGCAGAATGATGGGCTCCCTTGTCTGTGTCTGAATTGATTTTTTTTTTTTTTCTTTTGAAAGGCATTTGATGGCCAGTATGGGTGGACATGGTACCATCTATCAGGCCTTCAGCATTACAGCAAACAAGACTGTGTGGAGATGCTGAGTGCTGTGCAGGAGCAGGTGGCCTGAGAAAGGAGTAGGTTTAGCTTCAGCAGCCCTTTCTTTACTGCCCTGTGGCGGTGCCATAGACCGGATGAGGAAGAAGTAACACAGGCTTCAGCAACACAGGCTGGCATTGCGTAGGTAGATGACAATGATCTTTTTACACATAAACTTTATAGATCACTTATTGCTGCTAAATGGCACACTAAAAGCTAAAAAACAACAACAAAAAAGTAGTTAGATTCACATCAGTTGCACTGATGAAACTGCCGTGTCAAGCAGTACTAACACACTGGAAGGCAAACAGCAGCAATGAAGCGAGTTCTTTGCCAGAGAGCACAGGCTGTCCAAAGGGAACCCCAGAAAAAATGTTAAGCCAGGGAAAACTGAAGCTAGCTTCAACTCTAAAAAGAAATTAAGGTGAAACAAAATGAAAAATTCAGCATTGCTCATTGTATAGCTGTGACACCTGGTGCCCTCCCGAAATAGTACAAGGCTTTAAAAACTTATGCTTGTGAAATGGAAAAGATCTCTCCACTGGTGATGAAATCCAGAAAGAACTTGCCATCTGATCACTGAGCTAAAATACAGCAGACATGTTGGACATAGGTGCTGTGTGTGCTGGAGGGGCAGCATGCAGACTCCCTCCAGGAAGCTGTCAAACCCAGGTAGAGAAAGTTCTAAAAACCTTTGTAAGGAGAAACAGAGCAAGTGGCAGAGGAAGGCTGGAAGAGAGCAGCTTTCACCCTGCACAGTTATTTCTCTTAATTCTATTTATTTATTTAATTAGGTTTTATAGCTAATTAATCTGAAGGCACTAGTCAGGAGTAAAACTAGTTTGGGGTGATCACCATACCAGGAGCACCAGCTTTTAGCTGAACTGCTTCCTTTTTTTCAACAAATTTCCAGCAATGCCAGCTCCAAGCTTTTGGAAACACGAGCCTGTTCCCTTGTGTATCATAAGAGTAGCTAATAGTTTTGTTTCTAGGGTGTAGTTACACCACACAGATAAGGCCATTATTAATGGCTGGGATGAGCACAGCAAAAAAATATGTACGTGAAACCCAGCACTTGGTAAATGCTCTGTACTTAAAGCTGGGGGTCTTTGAGAAGCTGTGGGCTGAAAGGAAAATCTGTGGGTCAAATTCTTCATTGCTGCTGTTTCACTATCATTCCTTGACATATTTTCTGCATGTTGAGGTGTTGTTTCAAAAAAAACGGTTGAGTATTGCCTGCCTTTTGTTTGCCACAGGGATAGACAGATCACTCACTTGTGCATTGTCCAACATTTGGAACTAAAGACCGTGTAATTCGGGCAGGGGATTTTGGGCTGATCTGTACAAATAGTTGAACTGACTTAACTGTAATCAGTTATGGAAAACATCACTTGGAAACACAACTGGAAACGCAGTATTTTGGCTGATAGCAATTATGTCTTAGTTTCAAGTTAATAAACTACCAACCTAGGTTTTAAATTGATATCACAATTAACTTACCAACTGACAGGTAAATTGCTCTAAGCCATAGCTGTTATAAATGAATTCAACTGTGTCCCCAAAGGAGCTTCTGAAGGATTAACTGAATCAGTTTAATAACTGATTGTAGTTAAAGTGGTGGGAACTAATTTGTGTAAACCAGTCCTTGGGGCTGAGAGGTTTCATGGTGAATCAGGTGAAGGGTTATAAGGCAGCACCTGGGGAGAAACATCAGAGACCATTTGGAGCTTAACACAGGGATCGGCTTTGCAAGGAGAGCTATGTGCATCAGCAGAGCATCATTTCTTTTGCTATTATTGGGAAGATACAAAGATCTTGCTAAAAACAGATTAAAAAAATGCCACAACTGTGTGACACAAATTGCTGGTATAGTACAATTACATTCTGTTGCTTCAGATTTCTTGAAAGCATATCAGTGTATCACCTATTTTTCAGTGGGCTCTGGTAGATTGATTATTGCTTATCTGTACCACCTGGAGAGATGCTTTGAGATCTAGCTGTTCTGTAAAGTGTAGAAATTCTGTTTTGTGTGCACGAGGTTCTTCTGGCAGAAATGTGTTTGTGTGAGCATGTCTAATCTGGGTCAGAATTGTACCAGGCATGGATTCAGCATTCATGATTTTTAAATTGCGGGGTAAGAAATAGCAGCCAGCATATGTGTTATGCTACTCCACTGTCCCCTGGCTGAGATCATGTATGTTTTGCCACACACATAATGGTATTGTGTTCTCAGAAAGATAATAGTATTTCAAAGAAAGCTTTGATTCAGTGGTAAGAAAGAGAAAAACATTCTCAATGATCCTTCTGTGTATGGGCAGAAAAGGTAAGCAAATGTTTTAAGACAGTGGCAGTGAGAGCACAGATCACACAATTTGTAGCATCTTTGGAGAAGATAGCTCAGATAGCATTCCCTTAGGCATCCAGATGCATAGGGTTCAAAACATCATCTTGAATATTGATGGTAACGGGAGCAGCTGTTGAGTAACTTGTGCAAGTGTAAACAAGGTGTGGTTTAATGGGCACAAAATCATCTGTTTGCAAAGAGCAACCCAACCTCATCTACCAGATGCAAGCTCCTAGGGCGGGACCCAGCTGAGCCTGGCCCGTATACCAGGCACAGACTTGGTCTGCCTGCACTCAGTGCTGCATGGGAGGACCCAAAACGTGGCACCCTGGGCATGGCTCCTGCACCTCAGACTTGCGCTCCACCTCACCGCCTGTTCACCCAAAGCTGAGGTCGCCATCACCTCAGCTAGCACAAAATGCCATGAACTCTCTTAAATCATGGGACATCTATATCATGCACTGATCAGCACTATCTACACCTTTGACAGACCTCTTAGCAGGGAGCTTGGTGATGGATTGGGTGTAAAGATTAATTTCTCTTGGGTCAGGGAAGGAGTAAGTGAGAATCTGGGCAGCTCACCCTCGTTCTGCCTGTGTTGTGAGAATTTGGGGGATTTTGGCCTGTTGTTGTTGTTCTTTTGGTGATTGGTTGGGGTTTTTTGCAGTTGAACGGTCTCCATGAGCAGTATTAACTACACTACAGTAAAAAAAACAAAAAACAAAAAAAAACCCTAACAAACAAACAAAAAACCACCACCACCACCACCACCACAACAAAACCCAATCCCAAGCATACTTATAACCACAGTCTGTCCTGGACCTTCTTCCTAAATTAACAGATGACAGGGTGGGCATCAGTTCCTGAGGAGTTAGGATAGAGGCTGGGAAGCAGTATGATGTACTCCCAGTTCACCCTCAGTAAACTCACTGAGCTGTGTACACATTGCACAGACAGAGACTGTTTGTTCAAGAAAGGCATCAGGCCCCACTAATTCTCACCACAGAACCAAGCTCATTAGGAGCTTGCAAGCCTCAAAGGATAGTCCTTTATCTTCTTCTTACTTTAATTATGAAACCCACAAGAAATACAAAGCAATCCCTGGCTGCAGAACACAAGTAGCATCTTGTGTTTTAAATGGAAATGCCCTGGATTTTTATCCTATACCACTGGTGATACTGCAAAGTTAATAATCTTAAGTGGTATTTATCATTGCATGTAACAAAGAATTGTAATGACATCCTATTTATATCAAAAAAGGCTCTGTGCATGTGTCACCTCTGTGTTTTGATATAGCTGTCTCTCAAATATCTTCTGATAGACATCTCTGCCAATCTTTGTGAGGCAGTAGGAGTAAAATCTGCTAGGACATTTAACACAATACTGAGTATTTTGGCTTGACTTGATTGGTGGCTGCATGATGCTCCAACCTGTACTTTGCCAGTCAGGTTTGTAAGAGTTTTTCTTTGCAGAGAAAGGGCTGTGCTACTGCGAGATTCTTATAGTTGTCTATTATAACCTCATGAGACAGCCCAGAGACACACAACCGCACGTGGAGTGTTAGCATTTGCAGTCTGCTTGAACCAGACACAATAAAGCAATACTAAAAACAAAAGGGAGAACTGGGGCAGAAGGACAAGGGTGAAAGCAATGAGGGAAACGGACTGGGTTGCGTGGCTATGCACCCCTGCAGGTATGTATGCTGCGTGAGTCACCTCTTGCAGTCCTCTTGGCTAATCTCATCGGTCCCACCATGATTCAGGGGTTAGGAATGAGGATGTAAATGCAGGCAGCAAGCACAGGCCCCTTGTGGCGAGCAGTTGTGTTGTCAGATCATCAAACCAGAAATCTGGGAGGAAAGACCTACCCCTGCCCTGTCCTTTGTCCCCGCTTCTAACCCAAAGAGTGTAAGTGAGGACAGGAGCAGGTTGTCCTCTGCAGATCCCAGCAGACTGGGAAAGCAGCAGATGAAACAGCTGTGCTGATATCCAGGATCCAAAAGATAATTCCCATTTTTAGGCTAGGACACACTTTTTTCTTTCCTATTCTGAGAATTCCTCCCAGTGACATCTCTCACGGTATGAAATATATCCTGGTGGATAAAGATGATAGTTTAGTTCTCAGGTGCTGTAAATCATTTCTTTTTAAGAATAATGATTATTTTATGTTTATGCTAAACCTTCCATCTCAGGATGCAAGTGGTCTTGCTGTGATACAGGCATTACACTTAAAATATAATAACCCTCACACCGATGGGAAAATGACAGCTAACCCAACGTCACATTGCTGTTAGGAATAAAATATTAATCTCTTAGTCCTTGGTTCCCAAAACAAGATCCTCTTCAACTAGAAATCTTTTCACAAGTGTGATGTTGACTAACAACCTTTGTACACGCTAGTAGCCTACCCACAGACTAGAGCATAGTCTCTTTTTATAGAGGAATTTGCCTCAACTGATGAAGAAGTTGTGACTCTGTATCAGATGCACTTTACTCTGACATCATTTTCATTACTAGTCTGCTGTGTCACAACCTTCATTCCTATCACACTTTGGGGTTTTGAGGTTTTATAGGAAGAAGTGCTATCTGCCCTGAGAGGAAAAGAAACAAATGAAAACAAACCTCCCCAGTGTATATCATCTGAATTACCCTACCCAGTACCCAAGTATGATCATCACTTTAAAGTATCTCTGTCTTTTCCTGAAACTGTTTTTTATTTTCAATGGTAGTTAAGGCTAAAGCTTTTTATATTACATCTTTGTGCAGCCACTTAAAGCTGTGCAAAGTGAGTGTATATATTTAAAAAAAAAAAAGAAACAAAATCCTTCTATTTCACACCTTGTATGGTCATTTTTATGAGTGTGGAGTGATACAGAAAATTATTTTTTTTTCTTCTACTAGCTGGTCGTGCCTATCAGTGTGGAAGACTGAAAATGCTGGCATTCAGCTCTGTCAAAAGCAAAACTCCATGATGTGCTCTGTTTCAGCGAATACTGATCCTTTGTTGCAAGGCTTTCTGTATGCATCATCAGTCACTTGACATTCTGTGTACCCTAGAAACCTAGAAACAGCAGCATCAATGCTAATTTGTTTATATATTTTAAGAAACTTCGTTTACGGTTTGACTTTGGTCATGTTACTTCACAAAATTAACTTTCAAGTGCCTGACTGAACAAAGAATACCTGGAGACCAGCCAGCCTACCCGTGACCTTACCTTTTTTGCTCCTTATTCCCCACTCCAGTGACTCAGCTCACCCACAACACTAGGACCTCCATAGTACTTATGACCTCCCCGAGGCTTACTAAAATTATTCATAGTTATGATTCACTGACTGACTGAAGCTGAGGACTATGTTCATGATGTGTGGGTAGAGCTAAACTGCTTTAGCTGTAGGCTTAATCCAGTAGGTGGAGCAGCTGCCTGACACTGTGGAAATACCCTGTATCTTTGTCCTGGATAGCATGATCTGGTGGCCTGGGGCACCTGCGTAGTTATTAACTGAATCGTGGTCATTGTTATTTGCTAGCATCCAGAGACAGGAGAGAAAGCTCTGCTCCACTGGATGCTTCAATGAAGTTTTACTTCTTCCTATTCTTGTGTGCTCCTGTTAAATTAGCTCCCAACTTCAGGGTTTGTCATAGGCTCTTAGAGCTGGCAAGGCAGACGGGGATCTCTGCTACAGATGGTATAAATCTAGTATTTCATCTGACGTTGGTTTGACTGATGGAAACTGATCAGAGATCCAGGCCACTGTGGGGCTTAAGAGAAACAGGCGGTACCTGCTCACGTTCTATAATTATCAGTGACTATCCTTATAATCAAAGATAGCCTGAGGCACCTTGTGGGGTTATGGACCTCAAGCTAATAACTGCGATAGGTGAAGATGCCCCTTGCCTTGCATATAAACTGTTCCACATTGTCCTGTGGGAATGGGAACACAAGGCAAACTTACCATTCCTAAAGCTTTGTGTAGTCCTGTTACATTTCCCCTACGCCATCCTGGATCATTTTTCTGTCTCATCTATTTTTTTGTTAACCTTCTTAGATGGTGCCCTGTTCTGTTGACTGGCTAAAGTGCTGCTAAATTTATTTCCATCTTGACATTGTGACATGTGCTTTATAGAGAAAATGACAATTTCAGACAAACCATGGCGTGATAGGCACTCATCCTAATACTGTTTAAACATGTACTTCTTCAGGAAGCCAAAGAGCAGATAATGATTGCAACTGTATCTTGACTACAAATCTGTATCTATGAATGCAAAAACTGTATCTGCCCTGAATATGTGAGCTATTGCATCATGTTGGTGCTGCCCCAGGCAGGTGGACCAGATCTGCACACAGAGCGCAAGAGCGATGTCTTTGCATCCTCTCAAGCCCCACTCATGGAACCCAAAGAGAGCTTGCAGGGCAGTTCAGGTGTTACAAAGGTAACATGCTGCCTTTCTCCACAGGGCCAATCTTGGATCGCCCACTAAGGTCTTGCCTGCTCATGCTATTTAGAACTGTTCCATGGACATGTAGATTTGTTACCAGGACAATGACACTGCAAAGAGACAACTTTTTTTTAATATGACATTTTAATATTGGCAGAAGCCCCTGGATCCATCTCTTTTTGTTAGTTTGGCTTTGTGGTGCTTTGTCACCAGCAGAACCAAGGCGAGTTCTACCAGCAAAATCTCTGTTGCTGCATGTATTCTAGGAGCACTTGCCAATACAGTTATATCTGTATCCAACACAAAGGCCAAGTCTCCCCTCATGGAGCCCATGGGCTAGTTTGCAGTTACAAGTGACGGGTAGTAAAACATCTGCTAGCCTGGAAACTACTTCTAGTAAACTCCTAGACCTATTTCTCACTTCTGTTTTCTTGCTGTGAGTCAGGGAACGATGTGGTCATGATTGATCCTCTGCCCACGGTGGCCTTGCGGGTATTTAGGCCAACAGCATAAATCAGAGCGCTCCCTGGACTGCTTCTGCCCTTGCCAGGCTTGGACTGAGCTTTCCCATGCACCTGGAGGTGATGTCCATTTGCTCCTGAACTGCTCTGCTTCTGGAGGGAATCTGGCCCGTTGTGATTAATTCTTCAGTTAAAGCCTAGGTACCTTCGCGATAATATTTTTGCTTCTAAGATATCTTCTCATGTTGAAATATTAAATATCTAAACGCCTCAGGGATTCATTAGCAATAAGTGATACAGGATGTATTCTGAGATCTGGGAAAGAGATCTTTATTGACAATACGCAGAGACCATGTTTGAGGCGAGAAGCCAGTGTTTGGTGGACCCCCAGCTCCTACTTTGCATTCTTGAACATCAGGCTAATTTCTTCCTAAAATACATCTCCCTTTCTCATTTTCTGCACTATAGCTGTACCTTGTCTTGGCTGGCTGTAACAGAGAGTGAGAGGTCTACTTTAAATCCTTATTTTAAAATCTCTTTTTAGCCTTCATATAATATGAATAACTTCTTAGAAAAATAAAACTGAAGGCTATGTTTGAATCAGGTCTTTCCTTGGTTATGTAGCTTCCTGTTGTTTTGGTAATATTAAAAAAAATAATAATATTTCCACAGTGGTTCTAGTTTCTTGGCTTTCTAATTAGCTGCCTTCCTTACACCTCACAAAGGAAATTTATCCCTTGTGGGTAAATCAGTGGTGTTTCTCTCTGATGCTCTAAAATTTAAGCTTGGATATGATGTCAGTACAGGTAGTACTGGAAACAAGTCTCTGCATTTTTTTATATCAATTGTTGTCTAAAGTGCAGAGTCCAATTAAATCCAGTGGAACCTTGATGGGGATAAAACAGGACTGGGCGTTTCCCTCCAGCTGGAGCCTGCCCTGCCTCTTCACATGTCTATGCACTGCTTCTCTTTTCTGAGTGGTGAAGGTGCCAGTTAGTCCCAGCTGTGGTTTGATGTTATGGAAACCTATCCAGGGAGAATCAAATGGAGAATAAACTGCCATCAAGCAATCATGCAAAGATGGTGTTTGTGAGATTGCACCCTTAACCAGACATGCATGTGTCTCTTAATCTTTCTGTGTGGGTTTCTAGACAGTTCTAGACCTCCTCTAGTTGGAGGTCTGTGACAAGTGGTGTTCCCCAGGAGTCAGTACTGGGTCCAGTCCTGTTCAACATATTTATCAATGACCTGGATGAAGGGATGGAGTGTACCATCAGCAAGTTTGCTGATGACACAAAACTGGGAGGGGTGGCTGACACACTGGAAGGCTGTGCTGCCATTCAGCGTGACCTGGACAGGCTGGAGAGTCAGGCAGAGAGAAACCTCATGAAGTTCAACAAGGGCAAGTGTAAGGTACTGCACCTGGGGAGGAATAACCCCATGCACCAGTACAGGTTAGGGGTTGACCTGCTGGAAAGCAGCTCAGTGGAAAGGGAGTCCTGGTGGACAACAGGATGACCATAAGCCACCAATGGGCCCTTGTGGCCAAGAAGGCCAATGGCATCCTGGGGTGCATCAAGAGGTGTGTGGCCAGCAGGTCGTGGGAGGTTATCCTCCCCCTCTACTTTGCCCTGGTGAGGCCACACCTGGAGTACGGTGTCCAGTTCTGGGCTCCCCGGTTCAAGAAGGACAGGGAACTGCTGGAGAGGGTACAGCAGAGGGCTACCAAGATGATTAGGGGACCGGAACTTCTTTCTGATGAGGAAAGGCTGAGGGACTTGGGTCTTTTTAGTCTGGAGAAGAGAAGGCTGAGCGGAGATCTCATCAATGCCTATAAATACTTAAAGGGAGGGTGCCAGGAGGATGGAACCAGTCTTTTTTCATTGGTGCCCAGTGACAGGACAAGAGGTAATGGGCACAAACTTGAACATAGGAAGTTCCACTTGAACATGAGGAGGAACTTCTTTCCTTTGAGGGTGGCAGAGCACTGGAACAGGCTGCCCAGAGAGGTGGTGGAGTCTCTGACTCTGGTGACATTCAAAACCCACCTGGACTCCATCCTGTACAACCTGCTCTGGGTGTCCCTGCTCTGGCAGGGGGGTTGGACAGGGGGGGTCTCCAGAGGTCCCTTCGAACCCCTGTGATTCTGTGATTCTGTTTCCTCTTAATACAGCTTTTCTCTGACTTCTGTCAAGGTAAGAAACCTGATGTTGTCCCCACAGCCAAGCTATAAGAGTGTCAGCTATTTGGAGAATTTTCTTGAGGCAATAACACTGGCAAATGTCTTGTCTGCCCTTCTCCCTGCTGGTGCTTACACCATTAAAACTAGCCTCTGCGAGGTGCAGAGCATTTATGAGCAAGAGAAATAGTGAAACCCTTCCCAAGTTGACACACCCTGACAAGCTCTATCTGACAATTTATACTGCTGTTTTTCTGACCCTGTGGCAGGGTAAACAGATACCTAGTGGATGTTCCTGGGAAATGAGCCTGTCAAGCCACAGAGGAGATGCTTCGTGAAAATTTGAGCGGGTAGAGTAGATCCGTGCCATTTCCTACCCAGGTTGTGCCCTGGCAGGGAAAACTAACTCACACAAGAGCAGCATGGCTAATGCCTTTGGAATGAGAAACAGGCCTACAGCTTTTCCCCCAGGATGAATGAAAGCTTTGTGGTGTATATACAGATGTTTAGGATGAACTAATTTCCAACCTGTTTTTATTATCTCTTTACAAATCTTGACATGCATCTGCCTGTGCAGTGATTGTTTTAGTCCACTGATGAGCAGGCATTTCTGAGGCACTGGTCCTTCCCAGCTGAGATGACTTTGTTTACCCTGCCATGTCTTGTCCTTTCCTCTGGCAGCCAGCAATCAGTGCGGAGGACACAAGCTCAAGGTCAGACGGAAGAGGTGGTAGGTTGCAGTGATTTCCAAGAGGATGAAGAAGTGCAGGTAGAGAGGGATGCTACCTAGGTCTCATTTTAGCTTGGAGTGGTTTTATCCAGCATAAAAAAACCCAGGAATTAATACATTAAATCAGCTTGTTTCCTTGGGTTTTTTTTGGGCGGGTTTTTTCCCTACTTTCTTTGGTGTGTTTTGGGTTTGGTGTTTTTTTTTTGTAGTAGCAAGTGCTTTTTCATGGGAAGCCTCAGAGTATTTAATGTTCTCTGAAGCCCAGAATTAATTCTGGGAACTTTAAAACATCTGGGGAGTACACATCACTCTAATTATTACTTTTTTTTTTTATTTAACAGGGAAAAAAAAAAAAGACAAACCACCTGAACTTAATATAGAGGGTTTCCAGAACAGAAATTGCAGCCAGGTGTTTGGGTATTTTTAACTTTTTTTGTACAGTTCAAGTGGTGACCTCTAGCTCTGGAAACACCAGAGCAACAGTTTGGTTATGGTAGCCAGAAAAGCACATGGAAATGCATCAATGGGTTAAATTCTGCAATGATTTCATTCTGGTATGGTCGTACTGGCTTTTCTGTCCCTACTAGGGCAGGATTTCTGATCACCTATGACTTCTTCCATTCTCAGCAAGGAGTGAAAATATTACGCAAAAGCATGGTGAAGGCTGAGTTGTGAAGATCTGTCCTGGTGAGGTTCCTGCCCATGTGTCTGGAATCCTCCTCACATCTAGGCCAATCCAGTGCACAACCAAAACAGGTTCCTGGGGCAGTTTGGGACACAGGAGCACAGCTAATCTGTTCCTCTGCCCAGGCAGGATTGGCCATAACTGTGTTGCTCCTGACAGACATTTGAAGGAGAGTAGCGTTTGGCAAATACTACTTGTTGCTAAAATACTACCTGTCTAATAAAATGCTTGGAGACGGGTGCATGCTAGCAGCCAGGCTGCCCAGGGTAGCCAGTGTTTTTATGGTGACATGCACCTCTATGAGCTTTATCTGCAGTATTTATAAACAACAGTGTTGGGTCCTGATGGATGGAGAGAAGCTGAGGTAGGCATTGGGCAGACATAAGGTGTGCCCTTTCCAGGGCTCTACTGACCTGCAAGTAATCTTTCCTTAGAGTTGATTAAGAGATCTCCCTCTCTTATATGATGAGCAGCAAACTCCTGGCTCCGAAGTCCTCTGCTAAATCAGTGTGTTCAAAATGTTGATAGATAAGCAGAAGTCTCAGAGGTAATTTCATCCTCTATAAAATTTGACTGAAGTTAAGGCATGTGCTGTTTTGAAGGTATGGTAGTCAGTACACCCACAATCAAATTGAAAGGAATCCCTTGGTTTAGGAGGAAAATGCTAATGCAAAGCAGCTAAAGTGAACATCCAGAAACATGCCCTGTTTCCAAAAGGAAGAAACACTTAAGTCTACTGCTGATTTTGAAGAATGTCTTATCCAGATTGTTAGGATTACAGGGAAGTAGTGGTCCTTCAGACATACTTACACACACTGCCAAGTTTGAAATTACTTTTCCTCAATACAAATGTGCCTGTGTATAGCCTAGCTATAAGCTGCTTCTTAAAAATCTCTATTGCTTTACAGTAAGCTGAAAATTAGATAAGTGAGTCTGTCTTTGTAGTTTGAGCAAAGGCTCTCCTTGACTTGCCTATGCTATAATGAACTCTTAAGTACCTGGATCAGTTTTGCTGAACTAATAAGTTCTGAAATATCTGTGTTTTATTTTGCTGCCTTAGAAACATCTTGCTCTGCTGTGAAACTCAAAGCTGCTTTAATTTCCTCGAATACCTTTAAGAGATACAGGCAGTTCAGACCGTAAAAACGTTTGTATGCTTAACAGTGTCATTGGCACTCTAAGAAGGGTTGAATATCTGTTACTGTATTAGGTCTTGTGAAAAATGAATCTCCAAGAAAATCTTAAATATGCTACTTTCTGCATAAATAAATCAAAATAGATCATAAAGTTTTGAGATGTCCAAAAGCCAACCAATAGTATTTATCATCTACTTTTTGTTCTAGAATTCTTTTCCAGAAGCCTTTGGTGTATAAACTACTTTGCAATAACTTACACAATGTGCTAACAGAGAAGGCCAGCTAGTTTAAGAGTGCTCCTGACCACTTCTTACGACTTTTTCTTTTCTTTGTAATATTGTGTGGTCAAGTGACAATTTTGACTCCTGGTGGAAAGAAAAGCATGTCTTTTTTTTTTTTTCCTTAAGGTTTAGTTTCCAGTTTGGTTGATTATGGTGCCACTTGAATGTGGTTCTATATAATTTACTTGTGTGTGCATTTTTGTTTTGTTGGGGTTTGGTTTTCTTTTTAATGTAAGGGATATGGCTATCTTGAGTATGGCTATGGCTTGGCTATGCTGGTTCAGCGGCTTTGTAGCATGACCCTGAGAGCTACCGATTCTGAGAAGAGGAAGAAAGAAACCATGAACTTTGCAACGTACCAAACTGCATGTGTTAACATTATGCAGTATCCTTCTCCAGAGTAGGGTAGCGTTCAGAAGCCATTCCCAGGATTAGCTGGCAATGTGAGAATGCAGAGTGGTTTTATCTGCCCAGCACAGTGCAGTGATACTGGAAGCAGGTCAGGAATGAGGATCACGAAGCCTAGCTGTGATTATTGCCTTGGTTAATGAGCTAGGGTCTTGAGCAGGATCTACTACACCAGGACTTAGCCTAGCTTGAAGTCAAGGCTGCATAGAAAGCCTGTGGGTGTAGAAATCTCTGCTGGATGTGTAGCTACTCTGAAAAGATTTGATCCTTGTTTGTTAGGTTGGTCCTGAGAAAAGAAGTAACACTATACCTGAGTTATGAGGATTCTTGCAAGCGGTAGTGGGCAGTTGGAACATGCCCTACTCGGTACGAACACTTCTAATGGAAATTATTATAGGCCTATTTTAGTATTCTAAAAATAGGAATAGGTTGGGGAGGGCATTTGTCCAGGTAAAAAGAAGATAATTGTTGCTGAAAAAGAAGGTGTAAAGGCTTCTCTGGTGGGTAACTGAGTGTAAAAATGGTCCAAGATCTGGATCTCAGCATAATGGGTGCTAGTGAAATGGTCAGTGTCGGACTGCAGTACAAGTAAATGCATGAAGCCTGCTTGCTCATTAGCTTTTAATGCTCTCCTCTGTCATAGGTTTGTACGTATGGTGTTTTACTTATTTATGCCCAGGTGACATATGTGAATGAGAGCTGGCAGCAGCTGCTGAATAATGGATGAAACACCAGAATTCTGCTGGTGGCAATCTCCACAGCGTGGGGAGCCGTGCTGAGGGCTTGCTGCTCCCCTGGCTGAGCTGTTTGCTCAAATGCTTTTCCCTGGCAATAGCCAGAAATTTCCAGCAAGTCCTGAGGTGTCTCAGTGAAGAATGTCTTTCTGCAGAGTATACCTTGACATCCTGCATCATGGTCTGTTTCATTTTCTAGCTGGTTGCCCCCATTTCTAATGAAGAGCCTGACTAGCGCTGGTTTACAAGAATAGCAATCTCATCTTTTCACTGCCTTTTGCAGCACTTCCCAAGCACATTCTGTAAGGCTTTTATGCACAATTTCAAATGAACAAACTTTACTAAAAAAGAAAGCAGAAATGTTTCAATTAGAGTAACCTAATAGGCTGACTGAGCTCTGAATACAACAGTGGCAGAAGATTACTGAAAAGCTTCTGCCCTTATCTGGCCTTAATCGTATATCTTGGTTTCCAGGGCACTTGGAGGCTTTATTTTGACTGTTTCACAGATTACACTGTCTGAGAACAGGGTCATTAGTATAATAAATCTCAGGTAAGTGTAGAGCTAGCCTTAGGAAACCTTCCTATATTTGGCCTCTGGTATCCATTGCTGTAGGAGTGTATAAAAAAAAAAAAAGCATTGACATCGGGTGCAGGGTACAGGTACGCACGTGTGAAATGCTAATGCTGCTGTTTTTTCCAGCAAAACAGTGCCAGGCAGTCTCAGCTGTGGCAACACAGCTCTGTAATATGCCTTGCTTGCCCTGGAGGAAGCCGAGCTCTTCCTTGCCGAGCACCTGTCTATTAAAGGCAGCTCGCGCTAAAGGTCTGATTACAGTTCAGTGACTTGTTCACACAGTGATTAATTTTTCTCTCCACTAACTGAGGAACTTGCTTCTATAGCACAGCTGACAAAATAGGTATTTATAACCTCATTTGTAGGAAGGGTGGGAGTTGGTCGAGCTACAACAGCCTGGTTAAAAACATCTGACCCACCATCGCACTTCTGTGGTCAAGGACTCAGTCTGGCTGGGCAGGGCTTGACCTCAGTGGGACTTCATTTGCTTCACCCGTCTGATGACCCTTGCGGGCTTGCAGTGTGTGTGGGAGGGGTGCTGGCTGGCTGGCTTGTCTGCCTGTGTTTTGCTCTTCTGTTCTGAGGGCTACTCGCTATTTATTCATATTTTGCGAGTTCTGGGGCTCAAAGCCCATACCGGATAGGAAGGGCTGGCTGGAGAGCGCGTGGAGAGGAAGCAGAGGAGCCAGCCCGTGGTGAGACCATCAAGGGTACAATCCAGTGCTGTGTGCAGTAAACCAGCTGCCCTCTCTCTGCAGCTGCTGTGCCTCCTTTCCAGGCAAATTAGCAGCGAAGGGTTCGTAATGCTTACCTGCCTAATCCCAAACTGCTGGGGATATCCCATGGTTGAAGGGATGGAGAAAGAGCTACCCCGCCTCAGCTGAAGTGATCAAGTAAAGCCTGAGGGCAGTGGGTGTTTGAGAGCACACCAGCAAGATTATTTAACTGGCCTGCCTTTGCTCAGTGTGATTAAATTGCATCCCAATGAGTTTGTTGCTAATTCCATCCTAGTTTGCTCTGCTGCTGTAAACGGTTGGAGATATCTCTGCTGGCTCCCTTGCTCTGGCACACAAAGGCTTCTCTGTGTACATGCCTGTAACAGTGTCACTATTTTCTTTATTTTTTTTTTTAATCCTTCACTCCCAAATGATTCTGAACAGATTGCTTTTCCCTCTGTATAGTTTTGTACAGATAATACAGTAGCGAAAGCAGCAGGGAGCTGTGGGGGAGAGAATTAACGCTCTGTTCCTCGCTTTGGGATTAGTGACCAGATGCATTCGGGGGACCTGGCTGGGGGAGGACTGTGCCCCCCCACCCCCAATCCCCACAAGGCTCCTGCTCTTGGGCTAGGACACAGCTCTGCTTTGCTTAAAAGCCATAGTGGCTAAAGAAAGCTGCAAGGGGGGGAAAGGGGGCAGCGCTAAAGTGTGCATGTATGTGTCATCGGGTCATCTCAGCGGGACAAACCCACAAAAGCCAACTCATCGCTCCTGTGACACAACTGTTACCGGTTTGTGACTGTATACTTGTCACAAGCCTGGAGGAGCCTTGGTTCATCTCTGGCCAGCGGGTCCACCAACAGCTGCTCCCCTTTTTTGTCTCTGGTGTGCACACAGCAGCTGAGGGGGCGTGAAGAGCAGCAGCCGGTTGGGGTAGATCCGCCGGCCCCATGGTGTAAGGGTGGGGGATCGGAAAGCCTTTCTGTAGGACCAGGTGTAAAGGATGACACCAAGGTGGCTGGGGAAAAGAGGCATCCCTGGCAGACCCCTGGTGGCATCTTCCTGAGCTGGGCAGTGCTGCCGGGCAGGCCTGTTTGGTGCTGCAAAGGGGGAACAGGGTACGGGGGCTGGGGGGGGAGCGGTTTGTCTGGGAAAATTCACTTCCCTCTCTGCAGAAGTTACTGCACGAATGAGCAAGGTACATGATGTTTGATCTGGAGGGAAACCTTTAGCACTGGGAATACCGGCTTCTTCAGGCCATCCAGAGGCTTTGCTTTGGTTGGAGAGTTGTATCTTTCCTACTTATTCTCTGTCTGAACTTTGATACCTGAATTTTCAACATATTTCAGAGCATTCACAGACCCTCTCTATTCCCTCTCACTCTGGAAAATTAGACTTCAGAGTTTTCTATGCAAGACAAAACTAATTAAAAGGTACAGGGAATAAAGCCTGCTTTCTAGTTAGTCTCTCGCATACTGGATTTGCACTTCAAAATGTCCACCCCTCATTACTGCTTGTCCATCCTGTGGAGAAGGCAGCCAGCCGCTGGTCCCAGTGCGATGGGCTGCAGCGCTGCGGGGAAGGAAGACAGCTGCTCACTGGTACCTGGCTCCTGCTGACAGGCCTTCCAGCCATTTAGCAAATGCCCAGAGCTACTGGTAAGAACAAGGAAGTCTCCAAAGCTGTTTAAATAATGTCCGGTCCTCTGCGAGGTGGTGGTTGTAAGGACTGGGGATGTGAGTGCATCCCAGCTTCTCAGGTACGAAGTATTGCTTTCAGCATCATGCATTTTTTCGGTCACATCCCACTGCGTGCGGCTTCCCTCCATCTTTAAAACAGCCATGCTCACCTTTAATCCACAATGAAAATGCTGATTCAGCATGTAACACATGCTGTGATGTACCTTGCACCCTTGAACAGGTACGGTACTTGTCTTTGCAGTCTGCCTGGGCTGACTCAGAGAGAATGAAGAGAACTTTGGCTTGCCTTACCTTTTTAATCTTTTCAAAAAATATTTTTTTCTTTAATCTGGTTTTCTCAGTTACCCAAAACATTGGCTTTCAACAGCAACTGGCGGAATCCCACTTCTAAGTAAAAAGCCAGTTTTTATTTATACTTAAACATGTTTGGGGGTGTTATATTTTTGTACTTTTTTTTTGGCTTTTGTATTACTTTGTACCCGCCTGCTTGAGCTTTCTAGAAAGAACTAGACCACTTGTCCAGCAAGCAGTTGTCTCCAAAGCCCAACTGCAGGCTCAGCGCGAGGCATTTCGTGGGGACTTTCCTCTGTGGACTCCTTCCAAGCCTGCCCTCACGGTTCCTCCCCGGTCTCATCTGTTTCACTGCCGAGTTTGCTTTTATCTTTGGTATAAACAGTCATTGTTCAGCAGTAGAAAATAATCTCACCAGAAAACCTGGCTTTGTTCCATTGAGTCAGGTGCTTTTTTTATCCTGCTTGGGAGTGAGAGGGGGGAGGAGAAACAAACCCCTCCAGCTCTGTTTTTTAAACTGTTTTTTTCAACATCTGTGGTGATCCTTTTGCCTTATGGATGCTGATAGTCGCTGCTGGAGGAGCAAAATGTCTTATCAGTGCCTCTCAGGGCTGCTCTGAGGGGGAGACGAGGCCAGCCACTCTGGCAGCTGTCTGTGTACAAAGGCACAAAACCACGTCACGTCAGTACGCATGTGCCGTGTCATGGATGATGGTTACTTTTCGCCTTTGAGTAAAACACAGAGCACTGGAAATGCTATTTCTGAAGTGAAGGGGAAGAGCTATGGCTTAAGGGAAGGGTGATGCTTTCAAACAAACAAAAACAGATGCACTTTTTTTTCTTCTTCCACCCTATTGGTTAATAATATGACTTTTCCAAAGCTGTAAGCAAAATTTCAAAGTTTTTCAACCTCTTAGCTTGAAAACGTCAAGGAAAAAAATGGGACAGTTTGGCAGGATTGCTATGGAGCTCTTCCTTTACTTTCTGGAAGAAGTTCAGACAGCCCCAGGGAGGCTCACGTTATCGTTATTAGTCACCCCATGCACTCACAGTCTTTTAGAGGCTCTATTTACTCTTGGTAAGAAAGGGGAAAGTCCAGCAACAGTAAATCTGGAAACATGAACACATGCCTTCTTATTTACTTGAGGTTTTGTTCCTGGGTTTGGCTTTACTGATGACATAAAAATTAGGATGGAGACCTCTACATAGTTAATCTATCTGGTATTGTTTACTGATAAAGTAGAGACATCACTGCAAGGTAAGATATTGTTTTAAAAAGGTCTTATTTTCTGCTTCCTTGCCCCCACATGTATATGCCCTTCTGCTACTTTTTAAGAGACTAGGGTTGCTTTTTTACAGGTCTCACTATTCACACCTAAAACAGACTCAGGCCATAAAAGAAGCAGAGGAGTTTGCAGTTGTTCTCATTGAAATCAAGTGCTGCTTTTTTCAAGTGTTCTGTTGTCCTTCTTTAACTAAAATCTAAATATGTGTTTGTAGTGACCCCTTTTAATTACCTGCGCTACGCAGATGTCTGGAAGTGTGATACTCCTTCCAGTGTAACAAAAACTAATGGGAGCCACACAGGCGCTGATGCCTCCCAGGGCTCGTCCTCTGCTACGGGTTACTAAAGTACAGCAAAAAGCCCTCTGAGTAGGAGCCAAGAGGCTGACCCTGTAACTTGAGTGTCAGATCCAAGAGGAAGGTGCCGAGAGGATTAAGCTGTCTTTAAAATAGAGGTTTTTGAGTATTGGGCTTTTAGTTACATCTTTTTTGATCATAGACCGACTCTAGACTGATATTGCAGAAGCTTGGCTGTTAATTTTCCTGCAAAGCAACCCTGAACCTCTCCATGTTGTAAGGTTTTAAAAGTATTGCTACATTTGAACATATAGTTGATGCCTGACGGGTCCAAGCTGAGGTCTTGTTGCAGGCTGGACGAGTCCGAGTAACCCGAAGGTTCAGAAGATGGGGTAAAGACTGCCAGACTTTCATCGCCCAGCTTCAGGATTTTCAGTAGCAATAGTTAATGGTAAAACGTGAGTGTTCAGACCTTCCAAATGCTCCAGTTTTAGCAATTCATTGATACTATGTGGGGAAATGCAGACTGAACATTGCAGCTGCTGAGTTTTGTTTTATTCTGTTGAACCGTGCTTATCTGATTGGCAGGGAGAAGGGCTTTTAGTGCAGTCCTTCGCCAGTTGTGGTCTGTAAGATATTAGCAGATGAATATCCAAATGAAGAGAAGGGAAAAACAAAGGCCAGAATCTCATATGTGTCATTAGTCATGTGAGCAAACAAATTTAATTGAGGATTAGAGGGGAGTAAAAACGATAAATGAAGATTTAGGCTAACCTGACTTTTATATCATTGCTCCTGAAAACTATGTGATCTCACTATTTAAGATTTTTTCAAAGCCTTAAATAATTCTTGCATTTAAAAAGAAAATAAAAATCAAAAGAAAAAAGTTAGGAAATGCTGACCTAGCTTGAATTTATGAATAAAGTATTCTCGGTAAGTGTTCCAACTCATGAGCAAAGGCTTTGAAATCTTCCCCCACTTGTAATGGAGCTGAATGAGTTCAGTGGTAAATATGCAACAAGTGTAATGCCTGTTTCCGCTCTTTGTTCCCCTGAGAGTCATTTAAACAAAACAAATTCAGTGCACACTAATAAAGTGGGGAGGTAGCTATTGCAGCTTAATAGCTTGTGCTCGACCATTTTCCTTGGCAGGGAGTTTAAGGAATGTTTCCAGCTAGGTTATGATATCTTCATCATGGACTGTTATCAGGAGTTGCATTTCTCAGTGTCAAGTCCCGGTGCTGAAGATACGCTGCTTTTTGGGAGCCTGGGACTGCTCAGGAGACACAGAGTTAAATGCAGTGTATGTGCTGCTCCCCACGGCCCGTTGTTATTGCTGCAGCCTTCTCCACTTGCATTCAAAATGTTTTCCAAACAGAGCATGTATGGGGAGTTTGTCTGTTTGCTTTTCATACTTTCTGGGTTTTGTTTGTTTTTTGTTTTTTTTTTTAACTATCATTGGCAATTGCTTGTGTCTAGATAGACCATTTTTCAGCATCTCTACTTCCTTTCTTCAGCTTCATTTTAGTGCGGCGCAGGGTATAAATGTTCTGCTCATGGTGTCTCCTGAATCTGGTGCTCTGTGTCCAGTGTAGCTACCTGAATAACACACACAAGTGTTGGGCAAATTTGCTCAGCTACAAAGAATGATGAGAACACGTGCTCCATCAGGTCACCTCTGGCCCTCTGAAACTTGGCCAGTTCTGCTGTGGGAAGCCAGATGAGTGATGGGGCATGGGGGACAGTGTAATGCAGGAAGGTCTAAAAACTGTTTCCTTTCCTGCTGCCTGTAGGTAAAAAGAGTGGGGACAGATTAGGGGGAAACACTAACCGTCATGATATGTCAGCTACTTGTATGGTATTTGTGCACCTTGAGCCACGAGCCTGTTGAACACTCCTCTGCAGAAGATGACCCAGGCCATAATTTGGCCTGACCTCATGCCAGTTTTGCTGCAGCTGATCTGAGCGGTACTAGCAGCCTAGCACTGCCACCTCCTCTGCACAGCTTGGTGACTCCTCAGTTGTGGCTCCCTGTGTGGGCAGGAGGTAGGGACAGCAACTGCCTGAGCCAGAAATGCTGCTGGGATTTACTTGGTGAGCTATGCTTACCCTACCCAGCCTCTGTGCAGATCTTGTGCTGAGCAGGTGTAACCACAGTGTGAACCTCCAACAAAAGGGACAAAGTCATCCTTCATCTGCAAATGGATGACTGTGTGTTACTTTTTTGGTTTTCTAGTGATCTTTGGAAAGTGGTGAAAGAAACTAGAAAAAAATGCGATGTACTGAGGAGCTAATAGCACCTAGCTTCCAAAGGGTTTGTTTTCATAGCTTGGCATCCTTGAGGTTTGCCTTTCCTTTGGGGGTTCTCCATCATCTACCAAGATGGGAGTCTGCACTGCAGCCTTCTCCTCGGTCAGGACATCTATTGCAGGTTTACTTATGGCATCTCCACCTGTTCGGGCCCTTCTTCTAATGTTATAAGTATAATAAGCATACTGAAATTAACTGAAGGAGTCCCTAATTACTAGAGGTTGAAAAGGAGCTAGATAATGTGATAACACATCCTCTTTTCTTAGGGAAACTATAACGCTGCTAATTTGCTTACTGTCCTCTAACTGATGCTCTCCCAGTTTAATTCTGCACTTTTTTCTTTCCAGCTTGGTGTGAATGCATGCTCCTCTTCTAGAAGATTGATTGTCTAGAAATCATGCCTGAAAGATTTTTTAATTTACCTTCAGCTTCTAGAGTAAACTGGAGTTCAGATGCGTGATATGATTAAGTGCAGTCTAGTTTCAATCAGAACTTATTATTCTTGCCAGCTGAACTCCTAATTGGAAAGGAGCAAGGCATTTCTGGTGATTAACTGAAAACTTTAGAACACAATTATTCCATCTCGTGGGTCAAATTCAGTCAATAGCTGACTGAATTAAAAAGACCTTGAAACACAAACATTTATAATATATTTTGATGCTTAATTGCTTATTTCAAAAGGTTTTTAAAAATTATTTGAGCTTTAGGAAATAGAGTTGTGCCAATGTAAAAACAGAATTTCTCAGTTACTTTGTTCTTGGTTTTGTTAAGAAATAAACATGTACCTCTGCACGTTTGGACAAAAAAAAAAAAAAAAAAAAA
>VFFE01007226.1:2018830-2089523 GCA_008921705.1 Burhinus oedicnemus
GGTCTTCACTGCTAAAGCTGTCCCTCATGAATCCCAGACCCTGGAGGCAAGGGGGAAGGGCTGGAGAGAGGAAGATTTTCCCTCAGTTGAGGAGGACTGGGTTAGAGACCACTTGGCCAAGCTGGACACCCATAAGTCCATGGGCCCTGATGGGATGCACCCACGAGTGCTGAGAGAGCTGGCAGATGTTATTGCTAGACCTCTCTCCATCATCTTTGGAAGGTCATGGGGAACAGGAGAGGTGCCTGAAGACTGGAAGAAGGCCGACATCCCTCCAATCTTCAAGAAGGTCAAGAAAGAGGACCCAAGGAACTACAGGCCAGTTAGTCTCACCTCTGTCCCTGGGAAGGTAATGGAGCAACTCGTTCTGGATGTCATCTCCAAACACATTGAAGAACAGGAAGTTATTGGAAGTGGTCAACATGGATTTACCAAGGGTAAATCATGCTTGACCAATCTGATAGCCTTCTATGATGTTCTAACTGTTTGGCTGGATGAGGGGAGAGCAGTAGATGTCATCTACCTTGACTTCAGCAAGGCTTTTGACACTGTCTCCCATAACATCCTCATTAGGAAGCTGAGGAAGTGTTGGCTGGATGAGGAGCCAGTGAGGTGGATTGAGAGCTGGCTGTGTGGCAGAACTCAGAAGGTTATTAATGTGATTAATGGAGCAGTGTCAAGTTGGAGGCCTGTAACCAGTGGTGTCCCCCAAGGGTCAATATTCGATCCAATCTTGTTCAATATATTCCTCAATAACCTGGATGAGGGGACAGAGTGTATGCTCAGCAAGTTTGCTGATACCAAACTGGGAGGGGTGGCTGACACTCCAGAGGGCCGTGCTGCCATCCAGTGTGAGCTGGACAGGTGGAGTGCTGGGCAGAGAAGAACCTAATGAGGTTCAACAAGAGCAAGTGTAGGGTCCTGCACCTGGGGAGGAAGAATACTAGGCACCAGTATAGGTTAGGGGTGGACCTGCTGGAAAGCAGTTCTGAGGAGAAGGATCTGGGGGTCCTGGGAGATAGTAAATTAGCCATGAGCCAGCAACATGCCCTTGTCGCCAGGAAGGCCAATGGAATCCTGGGCTGCATAGGGAAGAGTGTGGCCAGTAGGTCGAGGGAGGTCATTCTCCCCCTCTACTCGGCACTGGTGAGGCCACAACTAGAATACTGTGTCCAGTTCTGGGCTCCCCAGCTCAAGCGGGACAGGGAACTACTGGAGAGAGTCCCGCGTAGGGCAACGAAGATGACTGGGGGATTGGAGCATCTCCGTTATGAGGAAAGGCTGAGAGAGCTGGGACTCTTTAGCCTGGAGAAGAAAAGGCTGAGAGGAGACCTTATTCTTGCTTAGAAGTATCTAAAGGGTGGGTTGGAGCCAGACTCTTTTCAGTGGTTCCCAGTGACAGGACGAGGGGCAATGGGCACAAGCTGGAACATAGGAAGTTCCATTCAAACCTAAGAAAAAACTTCTTTACGGTGAGGGTGACAGAGCACTGGCACAGGCTGCCCAGGGAGGTTGTGGAGTCCCCTTCTCTGGAGATTTTCAAGACCCGCCTGGATGCAGTCCTGAGTAATGTGCTCTAGGCATTCCTGCGTCAGCAGGGGAGTTGGACTAGATGATTTCTAGAGGTCCCTTCCAACTCTGAAAATTCCGTGATTCTATGATTCTATGATCAGGGACGTTCCTCCATGGGATGCTGGCTTTAGCATCTGTCACTTGCTGCCCTTTTCTTTAGATGTTGCCATCAGCAGGGAAAAAACCACTGCTTTTCCCCAGCCTTTTCTGTAAGCAAATCTAAGTCGTGCTCTGGCTACCGGATTTCCTCTGTACTTCAGGAACAAACACAGGGCTTCTGCCCATCATCTAAGAATTGCTATGCATGGTATAACTACTTGCTATAAAAAAAAAGAGGCTATCAGCCTCTGCTATGGGGTAACACTACTCTGGTGATTGAAATTCAGGGAAAAAGTTGAGTCTTTTAACAGCACTTCTGTGAACAGTACATCCTTCAGGGAAGACCCTGGAATGATTTGCTCTTTATTCCAGCAACTTGTCTCCAAAAACTCCTATATTCTTATTTTGCAGGACATAATCTAGGATGGTATAAAATGCCAGGCATTGCCACAGCATGTGAGAAATGCTGTGGTTCTCCAAATGAGAATGGGAGAGCAACAGGTGTCATCTACCTGGCCTTGTGCAAGGCATTTGACACTGTCCCACATGACATCCTGGTTTCTAAATTAGAGAGACATAGATTTGACCGAGGGACCACTCAGTGGATAAAGAACTGGCTGGATGGTCGCACTCAAAGAGTTGCGGTCAATGGGTCGACATCCAAGTAGCGAGCAGGGACGAGTGGTGTTCCTCAGGGGTCAGTACTGAGACCGGTACTATTTAACATTTTTGTTGGCGACATGGATGTTGGGATTGAGTGCACCCTCAGCAAGTTTGCCGACAACACCAAGCTGTGTGGAGGGGTAGACACACTGGAGGGAAGGGATGCCATCCAGAGGGACCTGGACAAGCTTGAGAGGTGAGCCCATGCAAACCTCATGAAGTTCAACAAGGCCAAGTGCAAGGTCCTGCACGTGGGTCAGGGCACTCCCATGCACAAACACAGACCAGGCGGAGAATGGATCGAGAGCAGCCCTAAGGAGAGGGACTTGGGGGTGTTGGTGGATGAGAAGCTCAACATGAGCCAACAATGTGCGCTTGCAGCCCAGAAGGCCAACCGCATCCTGGGCTGCATCAAAAGAAGCATGGCCAGCAGGTCGAGGGAGGTGATTCTGCCCCTCTACTCTGCTCTCATGAGACCCCACCTGGAATAATGTGTCCAGCTCTGGAGCCCCCTGCATAAGAAGGATATGGACCTGCTGGAGCGGGTCTAGAGGAGGGCCACGAAGATGATCAGAGGATTAGAGCACCTCTGCTATGAGGACAGGCTGAGAGAGTTGGGGTTGTTCAGCCTGGAGAAGAGAAGGCTCCAGGGAGACCTTACAGCAGCCTTTCAGTATCTGAAAGGGGCCTACAGGAAAGCTGGAGAGGGACATTTTACAAGGGCATGTAGTGATAGGATGAGGGGTAATGGCTTCAAACTGGAAGAGGGTAGATTCAGATTAGATCTCAGGAAGAAATTTTTCATTATGAGGGTGTTAAGACACTGGATCAGGTTGCCCAGGGAAGTTGTGGAGGCCCCATCCCTGGAAGTGTTCAAGGCCAGGCTAGATGAGGCTTTGCGCAGTCTGGTCTAGTGGGAGGTGTCCTTGCCCACGGCATTGGTATTGGAACTAGATGATCTTGAAGGTCCCTTCCAACCTAAACCATTCTATGATTCTATGAAATAGACTGTGCAATAAACAGAGACTGAGGTATAGGTTTCCATATGGACACAGCTGACATTGTGTACATATATGACAAGAGAGTATACAGAGAGGCTTCTGCTGATCATACCTCCCTTTTGTTCTGCTTCTTAAGGAAAAACCTGAAAGAATGATGCAACCTCCAGTAAAACATGTCTCATTGCTTCTTACTGTCCCTCTTAGGCAAATGATGCAATACCTGAGGCTGTTGACACACTGAATTGATCTCACAGCTGACTACTGAGGAGGTAGACAAGCAAAGGTGAGCCTGAACTGAGTAATGGGCATAATGAGCTTGATGCCTTTGTGTAACTTCTTATGGTCAAACATTATTACATCAGCAGAAAAGAAGACCGAAAGAGATTATATTCCTCTGGGACTCCCTAATTTTAGATTACGAAGTGAGTTAGTCAGATGAAAGATGCTTAAAATGAATAGGATCTTCTTTCCATGCACGCTTGGGAATTCCTTGCTTCAATCACAAAAACCACTAATAGAGCAGTGGCAAAGTGAGAGCTGAAATTCTCATTTCAGTCGATTCCTGCCCTCACTTATGCCGGTGCAGACATGTTCCTGCCTGGTGGCCTGGCTCAGCTGCAGCCAAGGACACTAGGTCACTCCTGGAGGATCTTTACCGATGGTGCTGATGCTTGCACTGCAGAGCACCCTGCCCAATTACAGATGGAAAAATCCATATTTTAAATATTTTTTAACTGAACACATTGCATCTAGTGGTTGAGGCACTATAACAATTTGTCACTGTCCATAGTGTTGCTGCTTTGTAAAATAAACAATTATAGTCTTTCAAAATGTGGTGGCCTTAATCAGCTTTTTCCTGATTATAGCTATCATCCTCAGTAGGCATTCAGTTAATGATTCCTCTTTCATTGTGAAGCTTGAAATAATAATATTTGGAATATAATGCAATTAATCTCAAGGTGTCTCGTTAAATCTATTGGAACTCTTATTTTAGCTCAACCAATGTTGTTAATGATACTTTTGAGGGAACATGGGTTTCTTTGACATTGTACTCCAAGACTTATTGATTAACAATAATAAAATGTGGCCTGACTTGCATCTCTGGAATTTCAAGTAAAAAGCTGCTGGTGCAGCATCAATAGCTAATTGACTGAATAATTTTCCCCCATCGGACATCATAAAGGTAAGAGAAAAGAGATCAGGGCCTAATTGTTTTCTAATGGAGACAGTTGACACACAAACTACTGTTGCATTAACCAAGCAGCAGAAAGTGCCGTTTCTGAGGTGAGGTAGGAGCTGAGCCAAGCATGTCCACGTGAGAAGTGGCCCACACAGAGCAGTTCTGCAGCGCGTTACCAGGCCCCTTGCAGGACACCTTCAGAAGTGTATTATTGCTCTTCTGGGAAGAAAACCCCAACGCTGTTAGCAGGCCAGAGCAAAGCCAATACCTGCTTGTCCTGCTGCCACGGCAGCTTGAAGCACAACCATCCATCTCTGCTCTACCTCGGTGCTGTTGGTGAACAAGAATTGAATCCTAGAGCACTAACATGTATTCAAAAACAAAATCCCATAAATCAAATAAGCGCCCACAAAAGAAGTAGAGAGGAAATGGCAAAGGTATTGAATTGCTTCCAGGATGTTGTCACCCGCATATAAATAGAAACCAAGAATTTCTAGGCCAGGTACCTTAATGATCTCCGAAGCAAGTCCTTGGAGTCCCACCAGTGTGCATGTGAGCCGTGCGGGCTCCGACATTACCAAAACTCACTTGAAACAGACAGTGCACCCACATGCTCCAGCATCCTCTCCCCAGGGGTGACCACGTGGAAGGATGCGCAAGAAGCCCATTCAGTGACCCTTCCTGTGTCAGTCCCACCCTAATCTCTAATAACTGCAGACTGACTTAAGGCCTGAAGCATAACATTTAATCTTGCTTCTTAAATTTGCATAATTATTTGTAACTTTATTCTCAGTAGCCACGTAAATTGTCTAGTCTCTCTCTGAATTCTGCTATGCTCACCAGCACCCTGGGGCACAGAGGTCCTAGCTCTTTGTGAAGTGTTTGCCCTCTCTCATAGTTTTGAAGGCATCACCTTTCAGAGCTACCGGTTGGTCCCTTGCTGTTGTGTTGCTGGTTAGGGAGAACAGAATTTCTACACCTTCAGTCATTCATAATTTATTATACTTTTTTTAATTATACTGATTTCTAGCTCCTCCTTAGAGTGAGAAACTCAGGGGGTTTAATCACTTTAACCTGAGCCTTTCTAGGTCTTTAATTGCACCTGTTATTCCCTTCTGAAAAACTTTTGGCTATTCAACAGCCATTTTTTTAGGGTAAGCAGCACCGAGCATGCTGTACCAAGAGGCCAGCCCATTCATTCGTTCATCTTACAACATTCTGATGTTTTTTGGTGTTTATCTTAATCTCATTCCTTATAAATCCATCTTGTTGCCTTTTGACTGAAGTTAGAGATTGAGCATAAATCTTCACTGAGCTGTCTAGGTTTGAAAAATATGTCTGTTTTCCCTAATTTCTATAAGATAAGGAGTAAAAAAAAAAATCTGGGGAGGGGAAAAAAACAGAATTTACTTCTCCCCTGCCTACTTGGCATTCTTTACTGCTCCATGAAAGGTTTTAGGGACTCAACTTACAAATGTGCAGTCTTGATGTAACTGTAGTATATGCTTGGGCTAATTAGCAGCACAGGTAGATCGTTAGAAGACCTACAGGTTTTTATTTGAAATAAAATGTATTTCAACATAAAAGGCTAAGATAATCTCAGAAATGCCAAGCTTGTTTTCTCTTCTCATAGAGTTTCTTCAGACTTTTATTTCTGTAACTTGGCAATACTGTAGTAAATGAGGAAGTCACAGAGTTTGTCAAATTATGGCCAAATGTATGACGTAAGATGCAAAACTGTGGAAACTTTTACCGTCATAACATTATTAACCTTTAGTCTCATTAAGATCTAGTGGATTATTACAGTTCCAGGCTCTTGCATATAGACTGTTGCATTTGGATAGCGGAACTTACAATTATAACTTGGTCTGTGCTGATATAAATACTTACAGCTTATCAACCAACCCTGGATGCTGTTTTATAGTGTCAGCAAGTCTAACATTTATTAACCATGAGGTGAAGCAGGAGCATGAAAGCAATACTGCTTCTCAGTAGCTTCTCAGTTTACCGTGCAGCGCTTGCAGGCTAAAATCCACCTAAGAGGAAAGCTCATGCAGTATTCAGGATTCAGCGCAGGTGAGAAATTACATGCATGACAGGCTTGGTAGCCTGCCTGAGTTTTGCACAGCAGGGCTTGGTTCGCAAGAGCCATGCCTGATGTGGAATTTAATAAGGCAAGCGAAAGGAAGGGGTGATGGAGAACCTCACCTAAAACAGATTAGGATGCTGAGCTCATACTGGTCTGCAGACTGGCACAAAGCAGAGCATTGACCAGAGCCAGCAGAAACTCTTGTTTCGTCGGTGGTTGCCAGGTAGCGTAAGCCTTGTGAAGGGTTTATTATCCAAATAACAAAAGAGGAGGGTAAGTTTTCACTGACATAGAAAGATTACATTGCTGAGGTTCATCTCTGTGCAACAATTTTCTTCCTGTTGTTGCGTTTTTCTGTTTTCTCCCAACTACAAGTAGAGCATGTCAGATGTGGGAGAGGAAAAGCTAAGCTCAGCCTGTAAAAAGAGCAGAAACTTGATTTCCAGGTGGTTTTAAGAGATTTCAGAACTTTTCTAGCACAGGAAGTTTGTAAGCGTGAGCTGCTGCCTCACCCCAGGGCTACATTTATGAGATTGCTCAAGGCGGTGAAGCTGTGGAACAGCCTCTTAGCTGTGAGGAAATAGGCACCCCAGAGTAAACACTGTAATTAAGTAATGGGCTGGCATGTGGTCTTCCACCCCAAAGTCCCGGTCTCTTGGGGTAAGGGATGTGGTCAACCTTCACTACTTGTACTGGAGTTACTGACTACAGCTGGACCCCTGTACTTCAGAAATGCCCACCTCAGAGCATGGCAGTGCCCTGGGTGAGATGGGATCTGACTTGTTGCAGGAAGCAGCAGGGCAGAGCAAGACAGGCACAAATGCTGGGACAGTACCAGCTGGGATGGAGAAGTCGCTGTCGTGTCTGTCCCAGGAATGCAAACAAGGACGTTACAGCAGGAGAAACAACCAGTAAGCTGAGTAATTATGATGCAAATCAATAATCAAAAAGATACACTGTGTTTCTCCACTAGTTTTACTTTCACTCTCCTACCCCTCTTCTCTAGTACACAAGAGTTTCCCACAGAGAATTATTTGTACTGCTGTTATCAAGTTTGCTAACAAGGGAGAGCTTAACTTACATAATAACTGCCATATGCTGCAGTGTCTCCATCGTCTGTTGTGTGGCATCCCACCCTGGCCATAGACTCCCATATATGTTTCCTGCTTCGGACAGGCTTTTACGTTGCCCATTGGCTACTCCTTCTGCCCCTCAGGAACAAGCTACAGGCACTGAATGACCAAAAGTTCTCCATGTTGAAGTTCATGCTCCTGAATGGAATATACTTATTCTTACATTGTCAAAGGGCTTTCATCTTCAAAGCCCTCAAACCAGCAAACCCATTTTGACCACAAGGTTTTGAGGGCAAGGCTGCCTCTTGGTGTTGTCTGATGGCATCCAGCACTGTATGAACACATCTTGCTGAAGGCTTTCATTCAGTATTGTCAGTTATTCCCAGCAGGAAAAAGGAGTTTTATAGGATGAGAGAAAGAACTTGGAATTGCTGTGCTTTTTTTAAACCTGCTAGGAATACTTCCTATGCAGGCTGCTTTTCACATTGTGTTTTCTTCCTCTCCTTTGGGACAAACACCGCTTTTCTTTATCAAAAGGAAGGATGTAGTTGCTCACAGACCTGGGGGAGAGGGAGGTTGCCTCTGCTGTCTTTGTTGTATTCACTTGTAGGTTTTCTAGCCTGGTTTCTTAAGATAAGCAAAGCTTGTACAGTCATGTCGTCTGTCTGTCTTCCTACACAATTATTCTTGAATTTATTGGCAAATTTCATTCTAACTTGATAGAGGTGCTTGAGATACCAATGACACTAAATTTCTGTTAGTTTTAAGGAAATAGCTGATAGATCAGCAGGAAAGATTGTGTTAACATCCTTACTGGGGGACAAGCTAATGAACTAATCCTTTACATCAGAGAATCCACGTGGAAAAAATAGATGTCTGCAATTCTAACGTCTGTGGAGCTACTGTAGAAAACTGGCTTATATGCCAAAGGGCGTACAAAAAGGAAATATTGTATTGTCAAGGTGTGACTAGTGCTAAATTATACATGCAAGTGAAGCACACAGGGTATGCTTTGGAGACAGGATGGTGGTGCAGCCACTTCAGTGGGCAAGAGAAAACACAGCAAGTTCTGCAGGCCCACTTGCACGCACTGAGAACCACGAGGCAATAGCCAACCACGCTTCCTGGCTGTAGGAAGTCTGATGAGGAATTTGGGGAACGACTACCATCTACTTTAGCAAAGAGGCCTTGGAGAGGACTCACCAGCTTTCTGACTTCATTTTTGTATTTGAAAGGGAGCTGCTCTGGTGAGGGTGGTACCAGTGCAGTATCTATGCTATTCCCAGACTCCTCATGTCGCAAATGTTAATCAAGAGCAACGGCATGAAGGGCAAAGGTACTAGTTGCAGAAAAGGACAGCGGGTCAAAATCACTTTTGTCACCTCCTATAAATCTCATGCTTCTACCTCTAGGACTAAAACCTAAAACTGCTCAGTGTGCAACTTCTGTGTACAACAGCACAAACCTTAAATTGCTGGCACTGCACTACCCTGCGCTTGAAAACCCACTGGCTGTATTTTTAACTGCACTTAGGTTGCATGCTGTCAAGGGAAGTTAGAAAGTCCATCTCTTTGAATTCAATGATACTGATGATCCTTTAAATATCAGCAAGGTACTTGCTCTGTAGTGTAGCGGCTCCTGGATTTTTGTGACTTTCCAGCACATACAGGCAAGGAAGCTCCTGGGTGTTAATCTGTCCCGGACCGGTTAGATGTTACAGAATTGTTTCTGTAGAAGAGCAAGCCACTGTGGCCTCTAATTTGTGGCAGTTTGGCTTAGCTAGTTGGAACTTTTAAAAAAATAATTTTTCGTTAAAAAAAAAAAAAGATGTTTGTATTCTATCAGTTGTCTGTAAATAACAGTTATGATGAAGCTCCTTGCCAGCTGAGAGCAAGTCCCCCACTAAGGCATGAGAAAGGCAAGGGAATATCTGTGCATGCAAATGACAGGTCCCAAGTGGGTGTGACTGGGGGCAGGAAAAGGGAATGGCGACCTCAGAGGGCGCACCTGGCTGAGGTGAAATATCATACTGTTGCGATTAATAAAAGAACAGGTAGGCCTGCCACGGAGTATCTGCCCTGTGGTCCAAGAGACCTTCTTTGGCACAGTAGTATACCTTGCCCTACACTGTTGCTCTGTGAATAATAAGGCTATTAAAACCACTGGTGTAGCTTAAATCTAAAATTCAAGGCTGCTCAATGGCTTAATGGGTTGGGCTCTTTGCTACTGTATAGAAGGACTGATAAAGATTTCCATTCCCACCCTAAGTCCCTGACCTTACCCACTTAGGGCTGTCAGTTCATTTCCCCATAGGTCACCTGAGATGCGCTACTTGACGCAAGTGAGGGGGTTGGGGCTTGACCCGATGGAAAATACTGCAAAGGCAGCACAATGTCTGTCAGAGGAGGAAGCAAATCATGTTGTTCCTAAATGATCACTATAGTCAATATAAAGAGGAGCACGTATATCCTGAAAAGTAATTGCTGTCCAGTGTTTTTTTGCCCAGTTGTGACCAAGAACTTTCTTTCTAGGAGTGGCAATGCAGGAAGAAGGAGTTGTTTGTCGGACCTCCAGGGGGGAACTGGAAAACTCGCAGAATAAATAGCATCAAAGAATTAATCAAATTTTATTTTTTCACAGTAACCCTTCAGGATCCTAGTTTGTTTTTGTCTGTCTTTCCAGCAGCACACAACTAGTAATCAAACCAGTCAACCTTTGAGAGCTGGGCTGTTTGGATGGAATAATTGGGCTTTATAGGTGTCCTGGTTTGAGCGACACAGGACTAATTTCTTTTCTAATGCTTGGGAAAATTGTACTTTTGGAGGACTCTGGTGTCTGAATTTGTGAAAATACTTACTTTATAGCCAGCTATGGTGTGTGGGTTTCCAGGTCTCAGTGTTTTCAGGCTAGCCAGGTGCAGGGATGAGGAGGAGTGAGACCCAGGCACTTGACCCAAGCTGGCCAACAGGATTATTTCATACCATGAACGTCACATTCAATATAAATTAGAAAGTTTGCCGAGGAGGAAGGCTCTCCCTTGATGGTGACGATCCAGAGAACTCCCTGCCCTGGTGCCGGACCCCTGGGGCCTTCCCTTCCTCCCGAAGCCGTAGCACTCACAGTGTCTGACATTCACTGTCCACTGCTGGGAGTGCACAGCTTCCGACTGATATAGTTGGCTGAGTATAATCCTTATATATCTTTAGATTGGTATTGGGATCCCTATTGGTTCTTTAGTGTTATTACTGTTAATTATTTAGTCTTATTCTATTAAATCTGTTTATATTTCAAGCCCTGGGTTTCCTGGTTTTCTTCCCGATTCCCCCTTCCTGGGTGGGGAGGGGTCATCGGGTAATAGAATAATTGTCTAAACGACAATAAATTGTTGTGGGTTTCTCAAACCATAACAATAGGCTGTCTCTTAGGGACTCATTACTGGGCTTACAAAAATGGACAGTACAGCACAGTCTGTATTCTCAGTATGTTTTACTGGAGTTTCACATGTCTACAGCCACCGCACCAATTACAGAGTCTCCGTGAGTGGTTTGTGAGTGCTAAAGGGGCCTGGGAGAAGGCTTTGCACAAACGCAATTCTTGGCTTTGGCAGTTCTTGACTTTTTGAGGGAAAATGGAGTTAAGGAAGACAGATGGGTGAAGAGAGACTTGCCTGGTGTGCATTACACCGCTGGTACTGGCAGTCAGGAGCCCTGGACCCTCATCCCAGACTTGGAAATGTCATAGTGTGGGACCTTCACAAGTCATCACTCGCTGTGCCTCCCCCATCACTCCCTCCATGAAATGGGGGATTTATGACACAACGTGGTGTAGAGATTAGTCTTTGAATGTACATTTATGATTTTTGGATGAAACTTGCAGTCCATGTAACATGTAATAGTAAGCAGAGCTGTGCAGTGAGGTTTCTTTGGTAGTTGCCTGTATGGCCTAACAGAGAAAGCTCCTGTTAACATGTGTTTTGCCTTGTCATAATTTTTCTATGTTTTTAACCTTGCTGTTGAAATTTCACACCTTTAACTCCTGTCTGTGTCAGAAAATGGATGTCACCTAACTATTCCCCAGCTCATTGCCACACACTAATTAGCTAAGAAGACAGCTCGGGTGAAACTAAAGCCCAGTCATATGCGGGGAAAAAGTGAGCTGAGCCAGAAGTCAAGGGGTCTCCCACAATGGTCTGCATCATGGGACAAAACAGACAAAATTTGTTTAAAATGACTGGCTTTCAGCTGCTGAAGACTTACGTATGCCTACCTACTGAATTCCTACCTATTGTGCAACATATTGGTGTCAACTGCTAACCTGAAAGAGCAGACGACAGTACTCAGGGGCACAGATACATACGTAGTTTTTCTGCTCTGCCTTAGAGAAAATTATTTAATGTGCCATTCTGAAAAATGATTTCATAAAAATACCTGTCTTTTACAATAGAGACTTAGGGCCAGCCCATCATTTTAACTACCATTTTAACTTAGTATGGACTTGATTGCAAATCCAAAGTATTACATGGGGCTTTTTTCCCTCTTGTTTCAAGAGCTTTTCTCCATCTCCTCAGTAAGCAAAGGAAGATGACAACAGTATTCAAGGCCTAATCTATTGATCTCAAGTTACTAGTTAACTTGTGCTGAACTGATAAGCTGTGCTTATTGTTTAAGTTAACTTCTTAAGTTTCAAGCAAACAGTACGAGCTCACTCATACAATTGCACGAAATACCACTTGGCCTGTGGGGACACTCCTGCTGTGTCTACTCATATTGTTTTCATCTCATCTCTTTCCATGGTATCTCCACCATATTGCAGTTGGCTGATCATACCAGCTACTTAAAAGTCCATTTCTGCTCTTGTTGACAGCTTAGTGTAAGTTGTCTTAAAGGGTCAAAAGGGATGTGCTGGTTTTCTTTGCATGTTGCAAAGGCACCTGATAAATCAGGAAGTTTAACACAGCCATGCAACTACAACACCCGGCTGCATACAGCTACACAGTACATTAAAATCTTGACAATGCATTCAAACTAAAACTCCAAAATAAATTTATACCTATTCCTTAATTATTCAACAAAATGCCAACAGCTTGAGCGAGCTGTGAAAATGTAAGCTTGGGACCTGTGGGAAGCCTTGCTGGCTTTCTCTTAGTTTCAGCAAACAAATAAAATTTGGAGTGCAATTCGCTCCTGTGGAGAGGATCAGCACAAAACATATGCATCTTGAAGACCTATTTTGAGGTCTCAATCAGGACTTAATTGGTACGTTTTGTGGTAGATCATTACCAGGCATGAATTTCACTTCAAGTGAGTACAACTCCAGACTAAGTATTTTGTCTGGTGGAGTTATTTGTTTTAAGGTCTTTACTTTCGCGTTCAAGGAGAACAAGCTGAATTCTCTTCCCTGGCACACCAGCAGAATTGTTCTGCAATTCCCACTGAATTACGCTGTTCAAATCCTTTAAAAATCCCAAGGTTTCCATGGTGTCACTAAAAGGCATCATTTGGAGGGAATGTCATTGCTTTTGCAAAAATGAGGGTAGAAATTACTCAGAGAATTTTCATTTTTACCACCTTTTATGAGAAGTAAAAAAACCCAACAATAAAGGCCTCATTTGAATGCACTGACCCCAGACTGTGTCTGCAGCCGTAGCAGTTGGAGAAATTATCTTCTTAGTTTGCATACTGAGCGCGTCAAAAAGAAAGAGGTAAGGGCTGCCGGATTACACCATGCTGCTGCTACTCCTGCTGCAGTGCACAACGATGCTGTAAGATGTGAGCCCCAAAGAAGTGAGGGTAGTCCAGGTCTGGGGCACACTGGTCTTGCAGCCAGGTAGCACAAAACCAAAGTGCCATGGTACCTCCCCCTCGGGACAGCTGAGTGCAGCTCTATTTCCAGGCTAATAATGTGCCGGTCCTCTACGGGTTGGCACTGAACCTCACAGATAAGATAACACAGGGAAAGCGCTGCTCCATCCCATGTAGCTAAACTGGGGATCACAGTCATCAGGCCTCTGTACCCAGCACAGCTCCTTGGAAAGCCAGTAAATTCATGCATTTTCTTTTCCAGGGATGCCTGGAAGGCATTGCTGGTGAAGGCAGTGGCTGTCGTGACTAGTTTAATTAGTACTTATGCACACTAATTCTCCTAAACTTAGCATCTGTGTCTGCTAATCTACAACCCAGCTGGAGGGCATCAAATATCACAGGAAAAGGGAAAGTAATTGCTCTGGCCTCAAGGGTTAAATGTTAAAATTATGATGGAGCATTTAGTCAATAGATAACTTTTTTCCCTTCTCAGAAAGAAAAAATAAAAAAGTTGGTTACAATTGCCTGAAAAACAACTAATGTGTGGAACATCTCCATGCCGTGTACATCCAGTAGAATACATGGTATTATTGAGTCATTTTCAGATCAAGTCCCAAGCAGGACTTTACAGACTGATTCTATTAATTACCACCTGTTAGTTATCTGGAAGTAGGAGCAAAGGATTTTTTTTTATGTGGACTCTGGTGGAGAGTTAAGGTCTTGCAGCGCGTTGTCTCTTCCCACGCTGTATATAGGGACTGAAAATTCATTGCCATAATGTCCCTGTGAGCAGGAGGTTAGACATACCCTCTTCTGCCACTGTAGGGAAGGACATATGGTTAAATAGTTGAATGTTATTTTTTGCACTCTCTCCAGAGACTCTTAAAAATTTGTTCTCTTCAGGCCAGAAGGAGTACACGCTTCTGATAGCTTCAGAGGGATTTCAGGCAGATCACCTCTCCCCAGGGTATCATCCCAGTCTTAGTAGCACAGACCAAGCTGAAGATCCCCAGGGCGTACTCTGGTTCCTCTCACCCCTCCCTAAAAATGAAGAAGTGAAGAAAAAAAAAGGTGAAAAAAAAAGTAAAAAAAGTTTTAAAAAAGTGAAAAGCTGGAAGAGGTCACCACATCTGCACTTGAACAAGGCTCTTCTCTCCTTGCTGCTTCCTCTGCTCCCACACTGCATTCCTGAGTGAGGAGGTGTGGCCCCTTTTCTCCCCACAGGTCCGAGGTGAGGTGAAACGATCCCGTATCTGCTCAGCTCTCCTGCTGCCTGGTGAGAGCCCTCATCTCGCCCAGGAGAGCAAGGGAGGAGGGTGCGGTGGGAGCCCTGCTTCGCCAGGGGTCAGTTTTGCAGATCCTTACTCAAGTCTCACTGTGCCAAGACACAAGGCATGGAGAATGTCTTTCTAGTGCCACCTAGGTCTTTTGGGGGTTCATTTTGGAAGGAACTAGAGAGGTGACTTTTCCAGTACAATCAGCAGCTACAGGACAGGATTTTTCTACCTTACCACATCCTAGACCTTGACAAAAAATACAGTGCATGTGTAAAGCCAGCAAAATAATTCATACTAGCTGAATATTGTAGATTTTTAAAGACAATGCATTTTCCTTCAAATGCAGCAATCCTGCACTTGTTTAAAGAATACAAAAGAAAAGCACACATGTGAAGGTTAACCATGCTAACACGGCTGATTGAAAAGGATTCGTGTGAATAAACATGCAGCAACTGATGTAAGGCATGTAGCTTTGCGCACTTTGCATTGCTCTCTGCAGACGTCCAGCTCTTACCTGTGGCTGCAGAGGTACGCCAGGCTCCTACCTTCAGGCATCTACGCTGCATTTAAACGAGATGCTGCAAAGGCAAAGGAGATTGGCTATTGCTCAAAATGTCCCCCGCCACCAATGATTACAATCAAATGCCAATTGCCTGTTTGGGTTTTTGAAGTACTTCATCAGCCATAATTTATGCTTTGCTATGTCTATAGCTCTGGAAAACATGTCTTTTCTCCGTTTGTCCTGGTTTGACTTTTTTTCGGCAGTGATTCCACTATTCAGAAACCAGTGACAGCAGATTTTGTTCTTCTAACTACAGATTTCAGGTGCAAATTACTTGTAACTAAGTGTCCAGAAAAAGCTTTTACATTGGTTTTGTTCTTTCTTTTGGGGGGGGCAGGGGGGGGAAGGCAGTGGAAATGCTTGAAACAAATTCTGGAGCTGTTGTGCTTTTGTATATTCCCACAAAACAGATTATATTCTTCAACGTGAACAAAGAAAGTCAGCGACACATTAAGTTTTCTGAATTCCAGGAAGGAAAAGGAATATGGTAAAGTCCTGATGGAAATATTAAGCACTATCCTTTATCTTGGAGGAAAAAAAAAAATTATTTGCAGTGCCATTATGCTGGACAAGATGAAAATACATCCCTAAGTGGAGATATAGACTTGAAACTCTATTCAGCTGCTTTGTGTGCAAGCAGACTGTGACCCTGGTGTTTCAAAGAGTCGTAACAAATACTCAACCTCATTTGTTTAAAATGAGATAATGGAAATCATGGCTCTTAAAACCACAAGCGAAGTTTCCAAAAAAAACCAGTGGACTAAACTATGGTGGGCAAAATTACAGCACTTTCTAATAAAGTACAAGCGGTTCTGTGCCTGCAGTATGTGGGTAACAGCATGAATGCTCTTGGAGCATTCACTGGATTATAGAAGGTGGTTACAGGATCTGTATTATTCCTGCTAAAGCTAAGACTAAACAATTATTGAATATTATGATGCAGCTTCTGAAATGGCAACCTCCAGCTGACTTTTGCAGCCAGGCTGGCAGAGAAGGCTGTAAACTGGGAACTTGGCACACAATGAAACTGTTGCACAAAGTATTTACCCGGGGGATACTCTTGAAAATGTTGATAAAATCTGAGAACAGAAGTGAATTAAATGTTTAAAGGAGAGGCTACACTTTGAGACATGAAATGTAAAGTGTTACACAGCTTGCTCCCCTCTACCCAGTAAAACAGCCTGACAGCAGCAAAGCAGTTCACTTTCCAGCAACTTTGTTGTGCTGTACTTCGATGTGGGAGGTTGAAGGAGGTTCAGAAGTTCAGTAGAGACCCTAAAATGTACAGTCAAATCGGTGATACAGTCCTTACACCCCCACCCCAGAAGAGCTTAAATTTCCCTGTGATATTGGGCTGGATTTGAAAAGGAAATTGCAAGCACTGTGGACTTCATCAATACCATGTCAGAAACCCTGCAAGGAATAGGCATGTTAATAAAAGAAAATGAACTCGTTTGCTTCAGCAGTCTGATGGATCAAATCCACCAGAAGACTCTGAATCTGGAGGAACTCAGAATTTCCTTCCTTCTGAGGAACTGGAAATTTCCCAGGAAAATGCATATAGAACAGGAGAACCCAAATACCCAAACTTTACAGAGTAGATGTCTAAATTCAACTCCTCCCAGAGATTATGCGTAATGTACAGTATCCAATCAAAATTCAATCAGAGGCTCTTCAAAGCTATTTTAAAACTTGAGAACATCACAATACCAATTACACTGGCAATGCAAGATATGTCACAGATGTATGGGTTGGATTTCAACCCTGCGCAACTGGTGACTCAGCTTTGCCTGTTGCAAGCTGGCTATCAATTTGCAGAAGGTCACTGAGGTCCATTCCAAAATATTTTTTGTTCAGCCAAACCAAATGCTGACTGTTTTGCAAAAAGGTGAAGATGACACTAATGTTTTCCATGATAGTAGCAACAAACCCTAAAAAAGGGAGGAATACAGATGCCTAGTCACAGCTCAGGAGTCTGCACCTCATGCAGTGAAAGGAAAAAGGAAAGTTTGATTTAAAGCTCACAGAAGTTTAAGGTAAATTCACTTAAAGAAAACAGCAGCCTCTGAACTTTGTCCGACTTGGACTCCATTCCTCTATTTGTGTTTTTAAAAGAAGTAATTGTTAGCTTTGTAGCATTCCTACTTTGTCCACTTCTAATAAAGTGAGGAAAAGAAACTTTTTTGTCCTAAACTTTAAAACTTACTTTAAATCTTTTCCCTTTTTTAATATAGGCTAATGCTCATTAAGCACTGCACTGATTTGCTCTGAGGTCTTGGAGCAGCGGGTAGGACACTTCTTTCCCATACTTTGCATCTATGTTCACTAACTGGATAAATGTCCTCAAATCTGAAAATACTGGAAGGATGGGTTTAAGTATCTAAGAAGAAAACTTTAAAATAACTAACTCCAGGAGCATTTTCCCATAGCAACATGCTTTTAAAAATAATTGAGAGAGGTTAACAGAGCATTGCTGCATAATTGTACAAATACATCTTCATCTCTTGCCACTGGGTTCTTAATCACAAAAGTATGTTGCAGAGGAGAAGCTGAACTGAGCACCAGTTAGTCATCTGTTCCAGGTAAGCTTATGAAAATAACCAGGAGCCAGTGAGGTGCCTAGTCAGAATAACTATTTGGCAGTGAGTAAGGAGATCATGAATAGGTCAACACCACTCTGAAACTAGCCTAACAGTCTCCCTCCTGCCTAAAGCCCAGGAATAGTATTAAAGCTAATAACCACACAGAGCCTTTTGTCAAAATCCAAATGGCCAGGAACACTTGATCCCTATGGAAAGGAACTGGAGATAAGAAATGTCCTGCCTAAGACAGTTGGCAGGACAGCTAAGCTGCATGACACAGAAGGCTTTCTCCAAGGTAGGTTTTGGCTCACTGCCTATCTCATTCCAAACAACCATGATACCAGTGGAAGCCTTTGATATTCTCCCATGACACGATCACAAGTGTGAGCAATTTACAACGTCTGTGGTCACCAGTACAGACTTCTTTGATTTTTAAATGCTAGCTACTTCAAACTCATTGCCCATTTGATGTCTTCCTGAGGAAGGTGGCCAAACCTCTTCCTTGTCTGAAAAGAACGTTTGCTGGAAAAGGAACATGGGTTTGCCAGCAAAAACCAGCCTCCTCCTTGCTGATTGAGGCCATCAGTATTGCCTGTTCTGCTGACTGGCCATCCACGAACCAGCTGAGTGGGTAGGGGGAAGCAGGGAAAAGCCACAGCAAAAGCTGCTTATCAATGGTCTTCTGTTCTTTTATCTCTTAATCACAAACAGAAACCTTGTACAGATGAAACTTTACTTTCCTGTTCCCCCATCATCCTATACCAGGTTTGTTCCTTCACAGTTTTTTTTTACAATTTGCTGTTTTCTTTTTTTTTTTAAAAAGCCTGTTTTCTGGGGTTTTTTGAAGCTAAACCTCCTGAAGCTAGGTGTTTATCCCCAGCTGACTCCTCTGTTGTAGCACTTCTTCTCAATCCAGGTGTAACCTCTCATTCTCTGGCTGCTGCTGGGAGCTTTTCCCTCCTAGCAAAACCTGTCTAACTAGAGGTCTCCAGCTGCAGAGGAACTTGAGTTTTCTGACTGTCTTCTGTATTTCCAGATTCCTCAGATGCAGCTTCCTCATCGAGCAGGAGAGGGGAGAAAAGGCTGGGGCAAGCCTGCAGCGGGTCAGTTGGTGCAGCGTACTTGGTACGGCTGATGCTTCTCACCTTTCTTCCAATATGCTGTGTACTGAGCAAACATCCTGGTGAGCTGCATGTGCTGGCCAGATCCTGCTGGTCCAGGGCAAAACTAGCTGGAATTTCACCGTTTACTTCAGATGCAGCCCGTCCCGGGCCTCTAGTGGTGTAAAATACAGAACCCTTTGGATGAATGGAGGCACCCACCTCTCTCTCCCCCCACCTTTTTCTCTGTATTTTTTTATTTCAAAAGTCCATGGACTCCTTGATTTTAGGTTGCAGAAGTCCAGGCCAAAAAATCATTTTGAAAGAAGTGCTTGGTATTTCCAGGGTAGAGGCTAGCAGCACAAGACAACGTTACTAGCATGCTGGAAAGAGAGTTTTAACCTTTGTGGGGTAAGGTATAAATCGGTGGTTACGCCTGGAAAGGCAAAGTCTGCCAGGCTGACCGACCTGCAGAGCTGTATTTGCACAAGCTGGCCTGGGTTCCAGGTAACTACAAACTATGTAACTCTAGCAGTGCAAGCCTCTTCTCTCTCAGATCTTCAAACGTTGATAGAAAATACAACAAAAATATTAAATATTGTGTTATGATTTTTTTTCCCAACTTCTTTCTTTCCCTTTTGCTCTTAAGGTTGTTACTGTGTTTCATAACAATTTTCTTGGGCAAAATCAACACGCTCTTTCCCCAACTTGAACTAATTGACACTCTTATTTCCCTCTTAAACCATATGTGCACAGTCATGCTTGTTTTGTGTGCAGAGAAAATACGCTCTTCTCCTTGAAATTTTTGAAATTATTTATTCAGGAGAACCGTGAGCTCAGCTGTGAGCCACTGGTGCAGGTGCCCCCTGTGGACAGGCAGTGGGAGAGTATCCGGGGCTGCACTTCTGCAAATCAAATTTAGCAAGGTCTGTGCAGGGTATCCCAATAATTCCTGTCTGTGATTTGGAAAAGAATACAATAGAATAGTTTAGTTGGAAGGGACCTACAATTATCATCTAGTCCACCTGCAAGAAGGACTTGCAGGGTGCAAGCAGCAGTGAGTGCCAGGCAACATGTAAATAGGTGGATGTATATATGTCAACATCACGTGGCTACACGACACGGTTTAATTAAAACTTTCCCCCTTCTCAGCCTCTCCACAGGTAACATCCAGTTTGGGCCTGTGTTGAAGGATAGAAGAGGCTCAAGTCTTGCTGCTGTACCTTGGAGCTTGCTCCCAGCCCATGTAAGCATGGACTCACGGCAAAAACATTTGGAAATTAGGTGAGTCTGAACTTGCATATACAATATAGGAGCAGGCATGGAAAGAAACACTCCCCGTCGAGTGTGTCTCTTATCCAGGTGTAAAGAAAAAAAAATCAAAGGGAGATATTTCATGTGCAAATAAGGTTCTTGATTATAGGTTCCATTTTTATTAAATAGTCCATTTAGGTCCTGCAAGATTTGAACTTTGTGATTCGTAAATTTAAGGCAATTAGGCTTTGAGTTGCCATCCATACATTTGCTTGGTTACTTTCTGTAGCATATACACGTGCTTGCACAGTTAGTCTGCGTGCAAGGTGTCATTTGTCTCTCTGAGGACTACACTCCGAGTCACTGAGTTCCCCCAGGATGTCCTGATTCCTTTCCCCTGATAATCCTTAAGGAATATCCCAGGTGTTGTATGGTTTTTGTTTTCCCTTTAGAAACTGAGTTACATGGTAAAAGTGACAGTAAGCGTCTGCATGTAGCAGGCTGAGATTCCCCTTATAGGTGAAAATTCACCCATCTTGCTCCTGAACTAAGTTTTACTATTCCAGCCTCAGTATTTCTGTTAAGAATCTATTAGCAGCCTTAGAGAAGGATGCAGATAACATATACATAGATTTGCCCTAAGTGATTTTTCAACATCAGATGTTTGACTACCAGCTTATGACCAAGGGAATGTAAAATGAATGATGTTAGAGACTTTGGTCTTTTGAAGCAGGAATCCGTCTCAAAGCCCGTTTAATTTAATTTAATTGTTCCTTTAATTTAATTTATTTAATTCAAGTATTTGAAGATCTGTTTAAAATAGAAAAACCACCGGACTGACTTAATTCCTACTTGATTTCACTACATTCCATTAAGGCATTCAAACAATCTGTGTCTAAAAATTATGCACACTGCAGAACCAGTCTTGTGTAAGCACTCATTAGTTTTTTGCATTGTTTTAATGTATCCACACAGAGAAAAAGCCCTACATTAAAACACCATGAAGAATGCAAACTTAAGCACTTGAGAGTCAGAAATTACACAAGGTAAAATAGCTTGTGTAAATCTAATTTGGCCTCTCTGTGTGTTCACATAATGTCTGTGTTATACGTACAGACAGACATATATATATAAAGTGTATAATAATTGTGTGTGTACAGTGAGAAAAGCCTTTAATTACATGACTACATACTGTTTTTTCCACAGAGTGCTTGCTTTATTCAGTGAACAGGATAGACCTGCTTCCCATGTGGGTCACCCTACCGTGAAGAAGGCTGTTCCCCATATGACATTGCCTCATTGATTGTAAGGGGTAGGTGAATCACAAATGAGGTGAGAGACTGGAAGAGGAGTTAAGGGATGTCACTGCTTCTCCAGAGAATTAAATTCATAACTTAGAAAGTCAACTGGCTGGCTGCTTACGGGTATAGAGGTATCTGAGTGAGCTCCTGAACTCTCCTCAGAGAAAATTATCAGGACAAGGTTACGCAATATCGGTTGCTGGTCTGAGTGAACTTCGCTGATTTACCCTACTGTAAAGTAGGGAGTGCATGCAGGAACTGCTCTGCAGGCACATTGGAAAGGGAACTAATTTCTAGCTAGGAAATGGTCACAGGCATCTAGCAGAGGTAAATCCTTCTGGTGGCACAACTGTGTCCAGAAGGCAAAAGTTGTTCACAACCTGGCCTAAGCTAGGGTAGAACTAGCTTGGGTTTATCTTTCTTACTGTACAGTCACTAACAGTCTACATCAGTACCATTGTCTAATGAAGAAGGTCTAAATTCATAACTTCATTTAAAAAGAAAATAAAATGGTAGTGTGACAGAGTTTATTTTCCTTAAATCCAGGTTAACTGGCTCTAATTATTTTACCTAGTTTTAATTCTTTATTAATCCAGTGATGCATCAGCTGCTCCATCATGTTGCCCAGGAGTGATGTCAGGCTTCTGCCTCTTCCTCAAAGATGTTATTCCAGTTGCATTTGTCTAATTTTATGAGTGCATGCCTTGAGACTCTGGAGTCTGATTTACAAAAGCACTGCACATTCACAGTTGCCAACAGGAGCTGTGCTTTGAAAATGCAAAATGCTGCACTGTGCTCAAGAATGCTAAATTGATGGGAGCTGCAGGTAACCAAAACTTCATGGTTTTCACCTTCACCTGTCTGCCTCTGAGTTTCCCAATGTGAAAAGAAGGTAAAAACCCTTCCCCTTATGGAGACACGGTGAAAATAAATGCATTTATATTTGTGAAACACTTGGATACTTCGTAGGGGAGAACTATCAAAAATCCCATGAGGACACCAATCATTACTTCTTGAGAGCAGGGTTTGAAGATAGTGCATTAAATAAGTCATGGGGCTCCATACTGAACAAGGAGAAAACAAAATATTGAATTGCTCCTCATTAAGACCCAGATTCTCAAAGGTATTTGAAATGCCTAAATCCTGATGAGAGTCAGGGCTTCTTAAGTGGTCATTTTTTTATTATTTTTTTTAAAGGAATAAGACAGGAGATCTGCAGGAAAAATTGTACATAATCATGTAATTATAGGTTGCATAATAATGCCCTGTTAATTAAAGGTTGCATCAGAATGTATGCGCACAAGATTTGGGGCACAAATTTACATTGCCCAAGCAATTTTAGTTACAGCATGTACCAACGTCAGATTGCTTGACTTTGCAACATCTATGATCTTTTCCAATAATTAGTGTACAAGTAATTTTCTCTGGTTTTAGGATAATAAACGAAGCCACCCACATTCCCCATCACACTCACATCGCTAGCAGATGGGGGATGGGAACCCTTCCCCTGCTGCATCCCTCCCCGTATGGGGTACAGACCTCTGCCAGCAGAGTAAATGACACAAGTAATAAGTTGTCATCTTCTGTTTGAATCAGCATCAGGGAGGGACAGAACATCTTGCCAGTGAGTTTCATTAATGTTTGCTGACATCGGAAGAATGGTGAAAGTCAGGTGTCTTTGTTTCAATCAGGATCGGAGGAGAACACATTGAAATAAGTACAGGCTTTTCTGCCTGTTCCCCAAGTGGCTTAGACCCTTTTACCATTTTTAAGTCATTCCTCTTTCTTTCTGTTTATCTTGCCTCACATTCAGCTCTCACAGTACTCACCTGGCCCTCCTGAGCTGAAAAATCCCCTACAGCTTCTGGATAAAGCCCTGCACATCCTGATCTGCCCCCGTAGCTGATCCTGCTTTGAGAGGAGGTGGGACTAGAGACGTCCTGATCCCTTCCAACTTGAATTATCGTGTGATCCTAGGAAGACATCATGCTTTTCTCCATTGTATAAATAGCCTGCATTCCAATAGGTAATTTTATTAATCAGTCTTTGTACCAAGTAGCTTTGGTTTATTGCACTGTCATAATTTGGCCTCTACAGTACAGGATTCCTTTAGACAAAAAAGGCAACCAAGCATATATCACATAAAACAATAAAATACAGCTAGGGTTGTTGTTACGGGGAATGAGGTTGTAGCAAATTCCATATAAAGCAGGAATTTATGCCAGGAGCTCTTCAAAGTACTTTGGCTGGCCTTCCAAGAATCTGGAGATGTTAACGCTAAGACTAAGGAAGCTTGATTTTTTTATTTTATTTTTTTTTCCTCCTCTCTGTAAACATGGTGATATTTCTCTGGGTCCCGGCTTCAAATCCTCTGAGCCATGGCAGGGTGCCGACAGAGAGGATGCTCGTTCTGCAACAGGAGGCTTGCTCTGCAACAGGGCAAAGTTCACCGGTTTCCACCCTTTTTGTGTTGTCCCAGCCCTGAGGCCGCTCATTCTGCTTTATGGCAGGGATCGAACTGCTGCTGTCAGAGGACACCGAAGCCATCTTTTCTGCTCCTCCTTCCCAAACTGTTGAGGACCCAGGTTATAATGGTATGCAATTTCCTTAATATAACTCGGTGAATGTGGAAAAAATAAGCCAAGAGACATTGATTAATTCTGTTGTTGAATGCAACTTATCTTTTAAATGGTATCTCTCTGTCTTCTAGCAAAGAGGCACCCCAGAAGTCCTATGTCTTCTCTCTGAGGTCAAAGAGGCACTGTTGGAGAAACCATAATTCATCGCGAAACATGGCGTCCCATGAAGCCTTGCACAGGAGAGAGGCTTGCCTCTGTAATCTTAACTTCAGCATTTACACATGTGTAGGCTCCACCACACAGCTGGAATGTTCCTTTCCAATCTTTCTCATTTCCTCATTCAAACCAAAACCGTTTTTCACAAGAATATGTAAAGGTGTTTCTGTTATTTGAAAGATGTTTTTCCATGAAGCTTTGCTTCTGTAGTACTTATGTCATCAAAAAAAATATTTCTTAACTCCTAGAAATGCATTTTCTTTCCTTTTTTTGTCCTCAGCCTTCTCGTACTCAGAAACAGTCTCTCGAGGATCACTGTTTCAAGGGCAGGAGAAATTCTACTATGTAAAAATACATAACTCTCAGGAATATGCTACCTTTGAATTTCTTCAGTTCCAAACAAAATCTCAGCATGTAGGAGCAGCCCAGAAGAGGCATTTGAGATGAAAATGTTTGGTCAGCTTGAGTAAGGGTTATCACCTCTCATTATGGGCTTTTCATTGTACTGTATGACTTTATTCTGTTTCTATAGATCTACTCATTCACAGTATGCCTACTTCCTTCTCTAAGGGCTCTTCTTTTCCCTCCCATCTCTTCCAAATTTTGTTCTTTGCTTTCTTCAGTCAAATCCCTCTTTCCTCCAAACTTCAACTTGAGACCTCCCTTCCCAAAGTTCTCTTCCCCTCTCCATTTCTCCCTGCCAATCCCAAGCCATGCCGAGGCCTTTTCCCCTTTGTGGGAAAAGAGAGCGAGTAGTTGGTAGCTGGGAGTTTCTAGAAGACCTGTCCCAAACAATCCCATCACAGAAGAAATCTAGGAAGGGTAGGAAGCAACAGATTGGGCTAAATCGTGAGCTCATGACATGAAAAGGAAGCACAGAGAAAGTAGATCAGGTTTCCACAGGGTACGAGCAGAAGCACCGGCCTAAGCAAGAGCAGACGGGGACAAACACAAAAAAGCCAATACACCAAATAAAACTTAACTAGCAAGAGCATCGCAAGTAACAAGAAATCATTCGGTAAGTACATCAGTGGTAAGAGGAAGTCAAAAGCAAGTGGATTACTCATCGGAGAGAGAAAGCTATTGACTGATGCTGAGAAGGCTCAGAGTGCCTCAGGCCTTTTTTTGCACCAGCCTTGTCTAAAAGAGGTCACTTGTGATCAGGTGATTGACATAATACATATTAATGACAAGGGAATGAGGTTTCAGCCCAGACTGGGACAGAACCAGTTACAAGAGTACTTAGATAACTTAAAGGTGTTCAAACCGACGGGCTGGCTGGACTTCATGCCAGGGTACTGAAGGAAGTGGCCCAAACAGTGTTGGAAACACTAGTGTTTATCTCTGAGAGCTCCGGGAAGATGGCCAAGGACCCTGCTGATAGAAAAAGGCAAAACTGGTGCCTATCTTTTAAAAGGGCATTTAAAAATAAATAAATAAATAGACCAGCCACACCTTTTTTTCCCCAGAAAGCACCTAGTACAAAAAGACACGTTATTTGTAAACAGACAGAAGGAAACAATGAGATAAGCAACTATTAACGTGGACTTGTCAACAAGAAATTGGGAGAAGCTGGCCAAATTTCCTTTGGTGATAGGGGAACAGACCTTGTTATGGATGAAAGGAGCAAGGGCACATTCATTTATAAATGAGGGAATTCAGTTTATATGAAAAAGTTGGGCAGTGGGTACAGAACTCTGGAGACAGCAGTTGGCAGTGGTTTACTTGCAAATGGGTGAATTACAGATGCAATTTCAAAGGGATCTGTCCCGGGATGTTCTGTTAGCGGCCTTCAGAGATGGCATTAATCAGGGAGCAACTGCAAGTACATTGGAGGATGAAGTAAGAATTCAAAGTAATCCTAAGAAATTGCTTGGAAAGCAGGGAACGTGACTGAGACGCAACAAGAGGAGCTGTTTTTGCAGGCAGGGTTAACCCCCTGCCCACACAGCGGCCGGGGCACCGCTGCGGGCAGCAGCCGAGGGGAAACCAGAGGAGAGCTGGGGGCAATCGATGGCCGAGGAGACAGCAGGAGAGGTGGACAAGTTGCAGCTGGTTGTCATAAAGAAAAACACGGCGTGGGGAGATGGTAACAGCCATCAGATGTAAAAGGGCACTGCAACGTAGGAAGAGAAAGAGGAGACTTCCCTGGGCAGGGAGCGCCAGGTTCACATTTGAGCAAGGAATATTTGGGCCAAATGGGAGGATGAGGTGTCGCCTGGGGAGGCTGCAGGGCCGCTGGTGTACTAGGGATCCCTCAGAACAGGGCTGAGGGAAGCCCTACAAAAGGGATCCAGAGCCACCGGTAGATGGGAAACCTTTTTGGTGTCCTATGCAAGAAAAGGAGCTAAAAAGAAGAAGATCTAAGGAGTTAATGGTGTACAATAAGTCACTGGCAGAGACCAGATCAAGTAAATGAAAATCCACCAACAACTTGCTTTTCCATTTATATTCAGTAATGATGCCAGTCCTCTTCTAATGCACACAAGTATTTTCTGCTCGCTAGCCGTGTTCACGTGTGCGAGCGTATATTGATCTGTTGTCTCTCTTTCTTTTCTTCCAAAGGAAAAAATAACCGCAGAGTTCAGTAATGCATGGGCTATGCTCCACGATGAAAATAGTCTGAGGCACTGACATGTAAATTTAGCTTAACATAAAAATAACCTTCACAAGTTTGAACTGTCTATTCTACAATTAATGTCAAGCGTTAACGTGATTATTATTATTTTTTTTTACGGGTGCACTAATTTGACAGGCTGACTGAAGCAACGCAGCTACGTCTTCTCCCACCGCTCCAGGTCTCAGAAATGCCCCCTTCGATTTTGGGTTCTTCCCTCCGGGTCTGTCCCCGCTCCAGCCACCCCGGGTGCTCCTGCCCCTTGGCTGCCCGCAGCGCTGCTGCTCCCCCCCGCCCAGCCAGCTGCAGCCGCACTGCATTATTAAAGACATACCCTGTAAATAATTGATATGCAAATAACACCGCGCTGCAGAGCCAGAGCACCTCCTTCCCCGGCCCTCACCCTGCCTGCCCGCCGCCCTACCTGCCCCGCGGGCGCGGCGCGGCGCGGCGGGGCGGTGCGGATCCCGCGCGGGGCCGCCCCACGCCCTCCCCGCCCCGCGGCGCCGTCCCGCCCCCGGCGGCGGCGGGTCCCTGCGGGGAGAGGGGGGCCGGGCCGAGCCGGGCCGGCGGCGCGGCGGGAGCAGGTGCGGCCGCCCGGCACCGCGGGGGCGGAGCGGAGCGGAGCGAGGTGCGGTGGCGGCGGGGCCGGGCCGGGCCGGCAGGTGGGGGCTGCCGGGAGGCGGAGGGCGAGGAGGCGGGCGGGCTGCCTGCCCGCCTTTGGAGGTGCGGCCGGCGGCACGGCACGGCGCGGCTCGGTTCGGCGAGCCGGCTGCCCGCGGGAGGCGCACGGCGGTCCCCGCAGCCCGGGCCGCGGAGAGGCCGGCGGGGCCCCTTGCTGCAGAGCCAGATGTGCGGGACGGGGGGCTGCGAGGGGCCGGCGGGGGGGTGCTGGGGGCTGCCGCCGCCGCTGCTGCCGTGGCCGCGGGGGGACCTTTAGCTGTGCGGGAAGCGGGGAAGCCGCGTCGGGAGCTGTTATTTTCTTCTCCTTCCTTTGCCTTCCCTCTCCTCCCTCCTCCTCCTTCTCCTCCTCCTCCTCACCAAAACCGGGAGAGGAGGCGTGTTCGTAGAGTCTTGCTGCACCGGTTTTGCTCGGTTTGTTGTTGCAGGGTTTGGTTCGCAGGGGGGGTGTATTTATTTTTTAATCCCCCCCCACCCCCCTACCTTCTCCCTCCCTCTCCTTTTGCCCATTGCGTGCTCGGATCCGGCTGGATCCTTCCTTTTATTTTCGGCGGTGCCTCTCGGCGGGGGGAAGGGAGAGCTGGGATGAGTGCAGCTTGACGCACAGGCGAGGGGAGGGGGGGCACCGCCGGCAGCTGCAGCGGTTCGTGGCCGCAGGGTGCGGGTGAGGAAGGCAGCGGGGCGAGGGGCTCGCTCGGTGCCTCCCCCTTTCTTCGCCCCTCTCCTTCCTCCCCTCCTTCCCTCCCCATCCGTCTCCTGCCGGGTCCGGCTGGGAGCGCGTGTGCAATATATTACGTTGCAAGGTGTGTGTGCGTGGAGGAGAGGGAGGGAGGGAGGGAAGGAAGAGGACTCGCGAGGGAGCCGGGGCTGCCCCAGCCCCCCCCTCCTTCCTATGTGAGCCCCTCCGGGCGGCTGGATGGCGATAGACCGGCGCCGGGAGGCGGGCGGCGGGGGCCGGCCGCTGCCGGAGGAAAACGGCTCGGTGCCGGGGGCCGCGGGGGGGGTCGCCGCCGCCGCCCCCCCGGGGCCGCCCCCCGCCAACGCCGCGGGGGTCGGGGCCGAGATCCAGGCGGTGCCGCTGCCGCCGCCCGCCGCCGCCTGCAGCCCGCTGCTCCTCGACTACGACGGCTCGGTGCTGCCCTTCCTCGGGGGCCTGGGCGGCGGGTACCAGCGGACCCTGGTGCTGCTCACCTGGGTGCCGGCCCTCTTCATCGGCTTCAGCAAGTTCTCGGACTCCTTCCTCCTGGACCAGCCCGACTTCTGGTGCCGGGAGGCGGACGGGCAGGGCAACTGGAGCGGGTCCCTGGCGCCGGGCCACGCCAACCGCAGCGGCAACGGCAGCATCTTCCCCCCGCCCGGGCTGCCCACCCCCGCGGGGGGCAACGCCAGCGAGTGCGACTGCCACGAGTGGCACTACCGCATCAGAGCCGGCCTCGTCCAAAACGTCGTGAGCAAGGTGAGAATCGGCGGCTGCCCTCAGCCCACCCCCCCCTCGCGGACCCCCTCAGCCCTACCCCAAGCCCCGCTCGGCTGCCGCTCTTCCCAAGCCAAGGGGAGCAGCTGGACACCATGCGGATCTGGCCAGGTCGGTCAGGCGCCCCGTGGGTTGCCCTCCCCACCAGGAGTAAATCCCGCATCCCCTTAATCCTTTCCCTCCTCCCTGGGTGTCACGCCGGGCGTTCGTCTTGCGGGTTTGTAGCTGGGCGCTGGTTGTGGCACTGAGCTGCAAAGTTCTGTCCTGAAACGGGATCCCAGGCGGCTCTTTGGGATCCTAGCCATGCCAGCTGTCCTGCTGCCTCGGGACGCAGGTGTCCCTGGGAAAGACGCCGCGGGCAAGTGGCACCCGCTAGCGAGGGGAAAGGGCTGCGGAGAAGGCTGCAGTTGTGGTATCGCTCATCTTTGTGCAGGTATACTAAAGCAGCCATACAAACCAAAAAGCAGGTTGATTTTTGGGGGAAGCTGATGCGGTGGTCACTGTTGGGAGGAAAACAAGACAAAGTTCTGCTGAATTCGTCTTGTTTTGTACTTGTTCCCTTGATAACTCTTTCGGTAGAGTAATAAAAGAAGAAATGTCTCGCACAAGTTGTACTCCAGAGGCAGAAAGCGCGTGCTGCTCTGTTTTGTGTTTTCTAATGTAATGGCTAACGTGGAAAATTTCTAGTGAGGAGGGCTGTGCCGCTTTCAGCTCTTACTTCATATTTGCTAAGTAGCGCATGCAAAAAAAACCGCCTCGCCTTTTCACCTGAAAGATTTTGCTTGTTTGTGGTACCAGCCCTGCGAAAGCCCTGCTGGCTGTGGATGGGCCTTGTTGGTGTTAACAGGCAACTGGAGCTCTTGGAAATGTAAAATGAAACTGCTACACCGGGAAAGTAGTTCCCTTAATCTCAAGACACACACACACACACCCCCCAAGATCAGCAAAAATTACTTCCTGCCTGGGACCAGTGGTCTGGATTAACTGTGTTTATTTAGTTGGGAGAAAGAAAGGCAGCAATAATCGGATGACCGGCATGATTGTGCTTTGGTCAGCCAGCACATGTTCGTATTTAATCACTGAAAATCATTTCAGTTTCTCTTTGCCTCCCTGGAAATAGTGTGCAACAGGGAAAAGGCAGCTAAAGCAAATCCCTAAAAACCTTGAACCCAGAATGGAGTTTAAAAAAAAAAAAAAAAAAAAAAAAGCAACCCAGCTACATGCCTTTCATGAGAAAAACGCAGGCACATGGTGGACTTGAATGGTTTGTGATGTAGAAGTGCATAATGAAATTTGACATTTAAGAGAGGCAGATTTTCTTCTGTTTATAACCAGAGACTGGTTCATATGTTTTAGGGTTTAACAGTGATGCTTAAGCATGAAAAAAATGATCTTGAAATATTCATTTTAGTGAAAACTGTTAAAAAAAAATATTTTTTATATGTTTGAATCTTTTGAAGGTCATCATCAAGTTGGCCACAAAAGGTTGAGGGAGAGTTAATTTGCTATCTTGCATGCTTCTTTAAAAATAATGAAAAAGTATTCTTTGGAAGAACTTGCGGTAAAGGGCAGATCAATTTTCAGGGATAAATAAACAGCTGTGGTCCCTGCTGTCTTGTTTTCTATTAGAAGGAATAATAATCATCTTTTGAGACTGTGGGTTTTTCCAGTGTGGAGTTTTTATTTTTGTTGTATGCTCGCTTCCAAAAACTTGGCAGCTTTTTCACTTTGAGCTGTAATCCCATGTAATTATAATTAGGGTGTTTTCTCGGGGTCAGGATTCCTCCTTAGTTTGTGCTTTGGTTTTGTTTTGGGGGTTTTCTGGGTGGGTGTGCTGTCTGGTTTTGTCCTAATGAAGAAAGAGGGGAAAAACCCAGGCAGAACATCAGTGTAGCTTAAGTCGGACTTACTTTCTTACAAACCCCCAGGAGCTCTGATACTGTGGGAGCAATTCTCGTAACTACTGACTCCTCTTACATGCATCCCACTGTCCTTTGTGAGAGAGAGCTGCCTTGGTTGAATTCAGAAGACTGGATGTTCACATCTCCCTTAACTCCCCTCAAAAATACATTTGTTTCTGTAATGTATTATACAATGTTCTCATCTTTCTAAATAGGGTTTTATTAAATCTTAGTCTAATATACGCTCATCTGTGTAGTAGCCAGGGGTTATATTGAAATATCATAAAGAGAGCCAAAAGTGTATTAATAAAAAATGCACTTTTGTTTGGCCAGTAAATCCCCTTGTTCTCATCTTCAGCAGTACAAGCTAATCGCTGCTGGATGCTCCATCGCTGCTTTGTCTTCAGAAACGATGGAACAATTGGGGTTATTTAGCGTAAAGCATATTTTCTGCTCTGCATTTTGGTGAGGTACATGTGCGTGAGACGTCACTGCCCCCTGTTCCTCGGGAGCAGATAGCTGTCCTTAAACTACATTAAGTTTCGCTGCCTCCGTAGCCTCTCTCCTAATGGTACCCTTCATCAGATGTTGTCTCTCTGTCCCTGCTCCTCAGCTCTCCCTTCCCTGGTGCCCATTTTCTGCCAGCTCGTGTCATGCTTGGGATGGATGGAGTGGAGATCTTGCTGTTTCCAGCCCCGCTCTGTGCTATGCTTAGCCCTGCTTCTCTTTGAGTCTTTGCTGGAGCCAGAGGTGGCCTTGCACCTCCCTTGAAGAGTGGCATTGCCGCGCTAGGCGCTGCCATTACCCTGACCTCCTCGACGGAGTGGCTGGGAACAGTGCTTTTTATAGTGCTGCCAGTCATTACAATTGGAAATGGTAATAAAGGACGTACCGCTTATTATTTAACACTGTCAAAATACATATAGCAAAGAGGTCAGGTACATAACTTAACCACAGGGATTCCAGTGGCCATATTAAATCACCCATCTGGGCTAATGTCCTGACTTGGTACATAAATCTTGGACTTTAGCTTGGTTCATACGTAAATATCTTCCTTTAGGACAGTTCACTTGTAAGCCTTTTCCACTGGTAAATGCTTCTTTGAGGATTTTACTCTATTCTTTATCACAACATCGCCATTATCACACCGCTATAAACAGAGTGCATGTGTATTGCTTGTGAGAGCTTACCCTGAACTAGCCTTTAGGCGAAAATCTAGTAAAAATAAAAAGAAAATGTCTTTTAAATGGTTTGTGTATCTCGCTGCTGTCCCAAGGAAGAATGCTGAGAAATACTCTGCCTTTTTTCTCATGGGGAAACCTGAGGTCTCATTTTACCCATCTGTAAAGTGATGCTTCAGATAAATTATTAGCATTAATGCAATGAGCAACATAATGACAACTAAACATCCATGGCTGTGAAGCCTAGCAGGAAGTTGAGGTACGTACTCAGAAGGGACTTTTCTAACTCTGTCATTAACTTCTTTAGTGCCTGGATCTTCTGACCATCTGCAAAGCCAGCTGTAATCTTGGGGCAAAGTTTTCACGGAAGCTCTTAGTTACAGGATTGATAGTTGTTGTTTTTCCCTCTGTTACTAGGATGACCTGTCCGCTGTGTTCGATTGTGTTACGTGGTAGGGTTGTTTGTTGTTCCGAATGCTAATTTGAATAATGGACACCAAACCTGATGATGGGCAAGGACCGAGGCTTGATTAAATTGCAGTGGTTGATGGCGCAGCATCTCTCTGTGTGCGCCCGCAGCGTTCCAGATCGTTCCACCTCTTTGGGGTGGCCTAGAGGGAAGTGGTTAGTTGAAGGCTGTGTTTTAATCACCCAGAGCAATTATGTAATAATATTTCATGTCTAGTCACAAGGGAATTCCTGTTGTGGCTGCTTTTCTGCTCCAGATGCCTTGTTTTGCTGCAGTGCTGTTCTCTTGGCTCTCAACTTCCCACTTGATTTGGGTTGAGTCATCTTCTTTCCCAAGTAGCATGCCGTCGTTTTACCTATTTGCCACTGGTTCGATCGTTCTCCTGCCAATTTGGCTGAGCTTCTAGCAAATTGTCCCCTCCAAAAAAGCGATGCTTAATTCAGGAGAGCCAAATGGTCCAGGGGCAGCACTGCTGTGCAGCGAGCACCAAGCGTGCTGTCTTAGTGTGAACTTGGATCAGTTCAGGCTGGGATGTGGTGCTCTTTGCCCCTGCAAGGGGGGATGTCTGTGCCCCACCAGCCTTTCTTTCCCTTGCTTTTATGACGGTTCCGGTACTTTTCTGGACATGTCCTCAGCTGATTTGGTTTGCTAACCTGGTATAAAACTTTCTCTTTAAATACTTTTTTTAAAAATTATCTTTTTTTCCTGGGTTTTCTGCTAGGTTAATGAAGTGAAATGGCTCTGTGTGGTGTCACGTGCCCTAGACTGTGGTATTGTCTCATGGGACTATTGCAGGTACCTGCAAGTAGCCAGAAATAGTAAAACAAGCAAATCTGTGTATGATAAGTGAAGACAAATTTGTCACTCCTTGTAGGGGGATACTTCTTGAGGTAGAGGATAGGTGTGTGTTTCAAGTGGACTTTCAGAATATAGTTAGTTAATTTGAAGGGCATCGCTCTGATGAGGTCCTTCCCAAAATAAGAGCTGTGCCTCCCTTTCCAGGCACAAATGGGAGGAGGTGTCTCACTTGTTTCTGCTTATCCTCCAGTTGGCTGGTCTCTGCAAAGAGACTTCAGAAATACTGATGCTTCTCTTTTTCCCCTGCAACTGCCAGGATTTGTCTTATCAGTGTTAGTTCATGGCTGACTGGCTTCTGTATAGTCCCGAATCAATGAAAACCTTGAGTTATTGTACCCAGCGCGGTAGTGGGGTCAGAAGCAGCAAGACTGAAGCTAGTGTATCACCCATGCCCTTACTACCATTGTATGGATTGAAGGGGGGCATAGGGACCTGCAAGGCAGATACTTGCCATGGGCAGAAAGACTATTCTAAATTGCTTTGAGACGAGGCTTTGAAATGACTCTCTCTGCTCCTAACAGGTGCTGAAGGGGTCAACAAGTCCCTGTGGTCAGAGGTATCCAGAAATGCTGGCAGACCACAGTAAACTTCTACTTTTTTTTTTTTTTTCTTTTATGGCTTCCTCAGCTATGGGAGAGACCCCAACCTTTTTTTTCCCCCCCTTCCCTCTGCGAGGTAGCCGATAAAGAGTTAGCGGTTGCCAGTCTGAGGGCTCGCATGCTGGAGAAATCTGCTTGTGAAAGAGGGAGCAAGGAGAACTGATGGCCTGTCCTGCTGCAGCTGCTCTGGGGCCTGACCCTACACACTGAACATGGTGACGGAGTCTCCCAGTTATCAGGCTGCTGGCCAACAACACCCTAAAACAACGGGGTGAGTTTCTGGCCGAGTGGAGTGAAGGAAGGGGGTGGCTGTTTCGGGAACAGTACCTGCAACTTCCTGGAGGTGAAGAACTGTCCTCCACCTGTCTGCAAGCAGCAAATTGTCTGATGTTTGAGATAACCAAGTATGATATCACCAGACTACAAACACTTGTTCAGTGAACCTAGATACTGTTTTTATTTATTTGGGGGGGTGAGTGGGGTGGTGGTGTTATGTACAGGCCAAAAAACTTCAAAGCGATTGGTCTAAAAAACAGAGACTGAGTTAAGACCAATACTGACATCAGAACTCAGGTAGTCTTACATTTTCTATCTGGTGTGTATTTTGTTTTTTCCACTAGAGGGAACGTACATAGAGTTAATGTATACTATCACCCTTAGGATAGTGTCTCAAATACAGGAATCTGATTTCAGCCTACCATAGATAGTTTGTAGCATTAGTAGAACTAACGATGATCCTCCAGGAAGGCAATTCCGTATTGAAATATCTTAAAGTCATTCTCAGCTTTCCAGGACTTGCTATTGAGCCTTTCATATTTCTCATTTTCTGTGTGTATGTCAAAGAACTGTTTTGTTTTTTTCTGGATGGATGTGATGTTTGAAATGGTTGGGGTTTTGTTTGTTTTTGTTTCCACTCCCTAATACATCCTGTATCTCAGTCATTCAGTTTAAATATACTGACCCTGCCCATGCTGTGGCAGAAGTTGCAGACTATGGTTATATTTACCAGCTGTTCAGGCAGTCTAAAACAAAATTTCTAAAGTGCACTAACAGTTTTACCTCTTCTTACTCTGGCTACAAGAGTGTGATTACCAAAGATGACCTCATGTTTTTCTTAAACTGTTTGTCAAAGAGGAGGAACTGGCACTTAGGAAGGCATCTAATTTGGAGCCAGTTATGATGGTAACGTTGAGGTGAGGACTACAGGCCAGCTGAACTTGAAGGTATTCATTTTTTAATGAAAGAACATCTGGAATAGCATGAGACTCATGGTTTTCCTTAACTTAAAATCTTTTGGTGCAAAATCTTAAATTAAAGCTCTCCAAATGAATTCTAGAGAGATGCTAAATTTAGAAAATGCTGAAAGGGATCCAATGCTTTTGTGTACCTTGTCTTTTGTTTCCCCTGTCAGCCTATTTGTTTCTGCCTGGTTTCCCCTCTGCGCTACCTGGCATCCCTGCTTGGGGCAGTTGCTCGCTTTCACTCACTCCCTTTCATACCCCTTCCTCCTCCCGCTCTTCTGCAGCCCGACCTGGCTGGTGCTGGGTTACCCATGAGTAACTGTGGAATCAATTAGGCGGAGATCTTGCTGTAGAAGAAAAGAGAGGGGTTTGCTGTAGGTGATGCATAGAGGATCAGAGAACACTGTCACAGGAAGATGCTGCAGCTTTGCAGCAGTGCTGAGTGTTCAGTTCTTGCATTGAATTCCCTCAAAGCGACTTCTCTTGGGCTCTGGTCACCTCAACTCTGAAACGTGTGCTCAGCTCCCATAACATAATTCATTTTTATATTTTATTCCAGTTGACTTTTGACAGCAGTTTGACTTTTTGTGCACTCTGAATTCCCTTTTAAAGTCAAGGGGGAAGGAAGGGACCCGAAGGAGGGAGGAAGGATCTTCAAGCCCCTTCCAGAACGTGTCATCGGGGCGTGTTGCAGAGACATCCAGGCAAAACCAGTGTCAGTGCCTGATAACCCCCATGCCCAGTGCGGGCGCTGCGCAGCCTGCCGTGCCACCAGCCCATAAAACCCAGCAGGCAGCGATGATTAACGTGCGCATTGAGTAGCTCCCGCTGATCCAGCCCACGTCATACCTGCAGGGAACGCGTGGTAGGTCTGTGCCTATTCCCACGCGGCGGGAGATGGATCAGCTGCTGGATGCGGTGTGCCCCTGTGTTTGGTGCAACTGGCCCGTCTGTGGCAAAAACTCCTGCCTGCCCTGTGAGCTGATGATGCGAGGGCAAGCGTGCTCGGGGGCGATGGGCTGAGACTCGCTGCTGTGGAGAAGACTTTTCTTCTTTGTGTGGTGGGTTTTTTGTTTGGTTTTTGTTTTGGTTGGTTGGTTGTTTTTTTTTTTTACTCATCTCCTCCCCAGGAGGATCTTGTTCTCAAACACAAGAACAAAAGGCTAAATAAGCGAACGTCTCCTGATACTTGTTTCTGGGATGCCTGTTTAGATCCACAAGTAGCAAAGTTGGGAGAATCAGGAATGCTACTTCTGAGATGCAGGGAAGCGATACATTTGCCTTGTCCAGCAGCGCGTGATTTATAGTTACCCTTGCGTGCTGTTTTCAGAGCAGGGTGGTCTGGTTCCCTGGAAAAGGTTTTCAGCTCCAGCCAGTTGTGGAGGAATTCATTTTGGCTCAAATACTGTGTTCCTGTTACTTTGCAGCGTTCTGGAGCTGCCTGGTCTCCTCCCGGCCTCCAGAGCAAAGTACACGAGCGCGTAGACAATGTCGCAATGTCCACCCTACAAATATTATTAAGGCTACAGAATGTAAATTAAACCCTAGGACCTTTTCCCCTGCTCTGTCTCCCAGGGCTATGTAAAGCATTATCTGCATGAACAATACAAGCTCGGCAGACCAGTTTCTTATTTTGATTTGTAGAACAAGTAGAATATTTTTCTCCTTTCTTCCTTCCCCTTAATATTTATTTAAGTTTGAATTAATACCAGACCCTCTTTTTTCCCCCCTCCCTCTCCTTTTCTTCTCGCCTGAATTATAATAGCTGTAGTCCTCAAATGATGAGAGGGCAGGGTCACGGCAGCAGTAATTGCATGCCAAAATTAAGGTGTCTGATCTTTTCATCTACGGTGACTTTGAGCAAGTATTTCTCATGAGAAATGGCTTCCTCCTCTTGTCGTCTGCTTCCCACTTCTCCGTTTCGGAGTTTTTATGCTATGCTTGACATTTGCAAGTTTTTCTCCCCCTAGTCCTTAAAAAGGCCCAATAAGAAAGCAAATTAGATTTTGCCATGTCAGCCTTCTCAAGCTGCGTGCATGCAGTACGTTTTATGCACACGTGGTTTTGGCAACCTGAAAAATACCAGTCCTCGAAGTGTTAACTTGTTTTTGATAATCAGATGATAGCAAATGTTAATATTTAACCAAAATGTTGGTTGGGGTTTTTTTTACATATGGCTTCTATTTACAGTATCTAGACCTGTTCTAAATACCAATTTGAAAACTAGTTTAACTTTTTATTTAGTTTGGTCGCAAAGTCAGTCCTAGCAGCATAAAGGTAGTTGTCAACTGAAAACTGAGGGATGGCACTCAAAAACTGTTTTTCTCTCTGTGTCTCAGTCCCAGTGATAGGCATCGTCGCTCCTGGTCTCTTCATCAGCTCGAGGGAGGCAAACAGCTACAGGTCATAAAGCAAAGAATAGGTTTAAAGTTAGTCAGTTTTGTGACAGTGGCTCCTAATGATGTCAGAATATGTGTGGAAAAGATAATTACAGCACAGAGCTGTAAAAGAGAGATGGAAATATCCTGATCCTGCTCTCTGGGAAGTTATGAATATGGTGTTCGTGAAAGCTGCAAGCAAGATTTTGTATCTCCCAACTCTTTGATGTTAGATGACATTATGGAGTGGGAAAAAGCGAAGCAGATCGCATCAGCTGAGAAACAAGTTAGTTGACTAATCTGGGGAGGGCACAGGCTGGAGAAGATCAAAATGTCTCAGAATAAAGGGAACTCCTGCTACTGAAAATAAAAGAAGTAGTGATGGAGAAGTGGGTGGTATATGGATGCTACTAAAATTTATTTAATCATGTTGAGTGTTCAGAAGACTGTCATATGATTAACAAATCATATTTTAATTGTTAGCATATTAGTGATGATTATTTACTTAGCAAACTTCCTTCTTCCCTCTCCCAGTGGGGAAAAGAAACACATCTGTGATGAGAGCAAAGTTGGGAACAAAAGAGCTAATTGCTCCTGATTAAAGTGTGAAGTTGGAGGGTAGATGAAACTTTGCCAGTTTTGCAGTGTTTCAGGTGGCATCTCATTATCTTGGGACTCTGCTGATGTGCTCGGCCAACAGCTTGGAGGGTCTTTGCTTATGGCATAGACTAAGGAATAATTTAGTGCAGAGCGTTCAAATAAAAGCCTTTTCCAGGTTAGTTTACTGGCTCTGAAACGAAGTCAGTTTGTGTCCTCTTGCATATTTGAAGTTTTGGGCTTGTTTTCCGATTGCGGTGTTGCTTGAGCCATCTCGCCACGCTGGGGAGATGGCTCTTACAGGTGAGCCATGACTGAAAGGCGTTAGATACCACACAGGGTGCCCAGATGTGCATGGTGCAGCTCGGCTGGCAGCCTGCCGCTGCCTCGGCGGGTGCAGGCAGGAGATGCTACAGTAATGCATCTGCTGTCAGCATCGCCCTTCTGCTGCTGGGGAGGGGGGGAATGGGGCCACGCACATGCTGGGTGAGAGCGGGACAGCATCTCCCCATAGGGCATAGTGGGGACAGCCTGGTTACCCTGAGGTAATTAATATAGGAGGCAGTGTATCTCTGCCTCTCTGATTGCAAGCAGCTTGACGCAACCTGTGCCTCAGGTGTCCCGTCTTCATGGTGGAGTTGAAGTTTGCAAACCAGGAGGAAGTGCTGTTCTATGTATCGGTGTTCACGCGGTGATGTGCGGCAGCACGGCACCGAGCCTGTGTGCTTTGTTTTTAAGGCTGAAATACCAGACTTAAAGAAGATACACTTCAAAAATTAATGTGGAAATTTCACAGCTAAGTCATGCATATGCAAAAATGTGGGTTTGAAGGATGTATTTCAGCAACTTCACCATGTTAAACTTCAGAAACCATTAGGGAAATTTGTGAAGTCTATGGTTGTGCAGTCCTGTACTGTTTTGCGGAGCTGGAAACTTTTCATAGGTACATGAAACTGCTTTCATACAACGCTGCATGATCTAATTATATCTTTCTTGGAAGACAGCTAAGCACGTGTCCTCTGGCTCACATGCCCTCTCCTCTTTCCCTCTCCCCACTCCCTTCCCTCCCTGTGTCCCCAAACCTTTGGCTTTGTGGTAGTAGTCAACAGTAACTTCTTTGCTTTATTTTTCAAATGGTGCGTTGCCTAGGCAGTCACGTCTGTAGTTAAAGCAACTTGACAATTTCTGTTCAGGAGTGATTTTCCTGGGCTGCAGCTTTCCTGGCCAGTTGTCTACTGTGGTCAGAAATGGTTTACTGGCTTCCAAGAATGAAAAGTGCAGAAAGTGTTGTTCCCACTGCAAGAAGATGAACTGGACAAGAAGCTGAACAAAACAAACCCTCGCATCTGTTGAGTTAGCAAGCACCAGTGTATGGGAATAGGGACCCCAGATTTGTCGGGAACAAGGAGGCGGCAGATGTTGAGCAAAAGGTCATACTCTGGTAGCAACAGTATCTCTTTTGCTACCTGAGTAAAAGTTCTTGCAAACTGGGATGGTTAAACCTCTTAAAATACCAGTGTGTACTTCCTCACACTGGTATTATTAAAATGATTTGTCTTTAAGAGGTGCTAAGCACTCAGGCACTGGTCAAAGATTTTTCAGCAAAAGCATCCACTTACGATACAGCTGAAGAAAGTTAGATGTACTCAGTACTTGGAGGTCTAGCATCATACATAGAGGAAGTAGCTTAGAAGTCAGGTGTTGACTGTGTGCTGGGTTGAGGCATTCCAGAGTAGGTGGGGTAGGCTTCTTTGAGTTGCTATTCAAAGAAAACAAACAACAAAACCTCTCAATAGCTGGTTTGTTGTTTTTCTTGTGTGGGGTTTTTTTAATGACTCTTCTGTTTTCCAGGTGAGTCCAGTTGTGTCAGATAAGAATGTAAGGAAAGATGTGGTTTGGAGATGTTTGGTTCTGAATGTGGCTGGTCAAAGAAAGAGGAAATCATTCATTTTTGTACCTTCTTCTCAAGTCTTCCAGGATTATTTGGTTTATTTTTTTCCTCTTCTTAATGCCCCCATTTTGAAATGTGACCTTGATATTCCACCCGGCTGCTGGTACTGATGGTCAAAAATGCCAGGTGTTCTCAAGAACGCTTTACTGACACTTAGAGTACAGATCAGGGAGTGCTTTGCCCAGCTGTGATCTCAAAGGAGAGGCGTCCATGCCCTGAACCTCGAAGGTTAAATAGTTTAAATGCTCTGTTGTTGCCATGGCTGAGAGGGAGATACAGGGACACCTGAGCAGCTCTGTCATGTGGCAGTAAAACCACTCCAACTTTAAGTGTTGTAGTTGGACTGGCATGTCTGTTTAGGAGGCTTCACCTGTGACTGCCTTAATGTGGTTTAACTGCACAGTTATTTTCTGTAAAGTTGAGCATCATGCCATTTTTCTGGAACTTACACACTTTATTTAACGTTAAAAATGCAGCTAGAGGGTCATCTTTGGCTGGGGGTTGAGAAGGGGAGGAGGGAAGCATTGTCTTATAGTAGCCCGGAGGGAAATCTTGGTACATTGGTCTGCTGTGGCTGCAACTATGAGTACTACTCAGATAGTTTAGTACTGGGAAAAGGCATTAGTGGTAGGTGTATTAGGGTAGAGGTACTGATTTTCGCTTTTCTGTTGTTTGTGTTTTGGTTTTTTCTGTTTTTTGTTGTTGGGGTTTTTTTGTAGCGCTTGGAGTTCTTCCTCCAGGAGTAAGTACCTGGAGACTGTTTTGCTTTTTGTTATATATATTGTATGAAAAGCATAACTTTATTTTTTATTATTATTTTGTTCTTTTTTAAAAACAACTTTGTGGTTTACTTTTTTTTGTTTGGAAAAACTCTAAGACTCTGAAGGCATCATAAATTTAAACTCTCACTAGATGAGGTATTTATATAGAAGACGGATTCTAGTGCTGTGCAGGGAAAATTGACAGGGTTTGGTTATAAAAAGATGAAACAGGAAAGAGAGGAACAAAGAAAGAAGAGACCAAACATACGTGGACCTCAGTGACAAATGGCAGGTTTTTATTTTCATTTACTGGTCTTAAAATCGCCGTCTAACGTGCAGGGGAGCTTGTGGCTTTTCCCCAGGAGGGATCTGGGGCTGCCAGGGTAAGCTGTGGCCTAAGTGATACTTGGAGGCTGGGGCTCCCAAAGCAGGACCTCTTCTCTGGGGGGCGAGAAGCTGTGTGCGAGAAGCTGTGTGCGGTGCGTGGGGCATCTTATGTGCCTCAGGGCAGAGTCTGCAAAGCCCAGCACAGCAGCCGGGTGCTGCCTGGCTGGGGAAGGACCAAGGGTGCAGCTTCATGCCTGGCTTAGGGTCCTCCAAGGCAGTGACCCTCTGGTCTCCTTGTGCTGAAACCGATGCGGAGAGCGGTTGGAGCAGGGCCATGATCTGCCTGCAGACAGTTTGGGGAAGGGTCCGCTTTCAGCAGCGGTCTGGGCATCAGTCACTGGAAACGGACTGCGAACCCACAGTGTGGGGAGAGGGTGTGAGTGTCCAGGTCCCCTCGGGTGGGCTCTTTGTGCCAGGCTCTGGGCAAGCACTGGACCAGGGCATCTCTCATCCTGTCTTTCCGCTCCTTTTAAGGATAGAAAGGTCTGCCTTGTACTTTTCCATACAATCAGGGTGAAGGCAGAACAAATCAAAACCTTGGTAGGCATCTTATTATGACCTTTTTGCAGTGGGTATTCAGTGTGCTTAGACACCACAGACAGTGTTATGGCCTCTGGAGGGCAAGTGCTTTTGAGGCAGAAGCCCTTAATTGAGACAGCTTGTGTTTGTAGTAATAAACATGCAGCAGACTACGTTTGCGACTTTTATAACTTAATTTCAGTGCAAATACTGACTCACTGCCTGAGCCCTGTCCAGATTTTCACCCCTTGTAAAGAAGTTACAGGATGGTTACTTTTGGGCGCTTCTGCCAGATATTTCCCCAAGCATCTCATGTTTCAAATAATCCTCCATCTTGATGTGAAGCATAGTGACTCACAGCACGGGTGGTGACTCACTGATATCAATTAAACATTAGGATCCTGAAGGTGTGACTCCATAAGCTTTGACAAAAAATTGCTGTCACAACATGAAAAAAACATTTGCAATATATTGCACATCTGCATAGGTGGCAAATTCTCTACATTGCAGTACTGCTATAAAAAAAAGCTTGTTTTTTAAATGTTTCCTTTCCACCGGTATATTTAATATACAGTTATCTTTGTTTCAGTGTAGCAATACAGCCCTATTGGTTTAGCAAGTCACTTTATCAGATCTCTTGCATTAGGAGGATGGATGGAGGACAGAAAGACAGACAAAAACTAGGGACTCCCAAGTAGGACACCAGGGGATTCAGCCAGAGCAGTTACAGAATTTAATGGTCTCAACAGATTAATCTACCTTTTGTAAGAGGCGGCTGAGGATTACTGCCTAGTCTTCAGCCAAAACAATCTCTCAGTGCAGATTTACTTGGAGTGCCACTTGAACTGTCATCAGTGCTGCCCATCCCAGCGTTGTGTTCTGCAGGGACATGGAAACCTGTCACTCCTTCCTCTGTGGAGCAAAAGTGGGTGTCGTGCCTGTGGGATGAAACTACTGGTGCTTACAGCAGGACCTGCCACGGCTCCAGGCACTGCCGTGCCCGTGCGGGGACGTGTGGAACACACTCGGCTCTGCCGAGCCCAGGTGTATGTGAGGGGCGAGGCAGGGATGATGCTATATATAATGGTTCCTGCTTTATTTCTAGCTCTTCAAAGCCGAAGTTGCAGTCCTCTGCCTTTGGCTTTTCCATGGGGAAGGGAAGGGGGAGCGCAGGTCTCTGGCAAAATTCCTGCACTTTCAGCATGACGAAGCCTTGCTGGTTTGCTCTGCTGCTGTGTTAAGATGGGTGGGGATGATACGCTAGCTATTAAAAATGTATGTTGTCCTATTAATGTCATCTTTACCTGAGTCTGCTTTTGACTGCAGCATCCATTTTTCTTTTGTGTCCTCTCCTTATTCTTCTGTCTCTCTGTGAGTCAAATGCCCTGGTGGCACCCACCACTGTCCTGCCAAATTTATTTTGGATAAACGCTTCACAGCGACCTCTCTCTGGTTTGTGATAGCTGCCGGAGGAGAAACCAGGATATGCTTGAGCTCATAATACTGAGCGAGTAATTTTGGGTTGTAGCAGATTCTCTGAAAGTTTGTGCTAAAGCAACTGCTGAAATATTTCACTGTTTCCCTGTTTACAAATTCTGAGGGTTTTGGAGAGCGAGAGATTCGGGCATGATCAAGGGCTGCCTGCGCCCATCGGCACCCACGTTAGGCTGCCTTTGTGGGCTTGGGGGGTCGGCTCTGATTTGCACTGGCCTGCAGAGCGAGAGCTTAACTGAGGGGCAGGAAAGGGCCAGATGGAGGGTTTGCAAGGAAATCCGTGTTTTTATTTTCAGAGCAGCTGAGGACTTGGGCAATAGCCTTAAAAAAAAAAAAAAAAAAAAAATGATGACTCGCAGATAAGTTATCAAAACGAGTGGGTGCATTTTAGGCACCACTGAAGGACGTGCTGATAGGTTGACTTTTCTTCTGCTTTTAAACTCTTACTCTGTGTGTCAGTGTGCCAAAGTGGTTTGACATCTGTTGTCTCGGCCTGAAATTTCTCAACAGCCCTTCACGAGATTTTGGCTGTTCCAGCCATGAACCTTTACCTACGGGTAATCTGGTACTGCACATTCTCTGCCTGGGGCTCGCGCAAGGGAAGGCTATCTTTGACTAGCAACAGTAAGCTGTGAAAATGAAAAAGCACCAGGATATCTGCTTTTCCTTTTTGCATTTGGATGGCATTACCGTTCCTCTGACAGCAATAAAATTAAAAATTAACAACTTGTAGAGATTGCCTTTAAAAAAGTTTTCTTGTATAAATATGACTATTATTAATAAACTTAATTTGTTCTCTACAACGAAAAATTATTTCCTGGTTTTAAGCAGCATATATACCTTCTGGATTGTGAAAATAAACCCAGAGCATTTGAAAGCCTGCCTGGAGTTCAGATGTACCTCCCGAATTTTGTTTTGTTTGCGGCGTCTCTGGGCAGATATTTTTCTTTGCTAACTGGAGATGGGTTCTGTAATTGCAAATATTAGGAATTGCGTTTCACCCACTTGCTAAATACTTCTAAAAAGTCAACATCTTTGGAGAGCAATTCTCACTGCCTTGCTGAGCTGTCTGCTGCAAATAATTCATAGCTGTTTGGCGGAAAAAATATTTGCTCGCACTACTTGCTTTTGGTTCCTTAGTGCCTTCAGTCTGTAGGTTGAAGGATCAGACATGTATGTCCCAACTTCTACAAGTAGTGCAGGGAGGAACTCAAAATTACATTTGACTAAAACAAAAAGTCTGAGTCTGGAAGCTGGCAGGTTTCTTGTGGCCACAAAAGCGCTACACTTCTTGGTGAGATGGTATATTGTAGGGAGGATGTCTCCTGTGATGTTGAACCAGAGGGCTGAGTCAGAGCCACCCTTATTTGTGGAAGGGCTGTATGTTATGGAAATGCTGAAAAGTGCAGCGCACCTAATTGAACTCTTTTGGGGGAAGCTTTCTTTTGAAGTTGCTTCTGACTTTTAAAAATAAATTGCCTACTCTTACTTTGTGTTTTTGGCCATGAAGCTTCAGTTACTGGTGTCAGGAGGGCTGCTACTATTGCATTACACGCGAACAGCCCTTTATTCTGCAAAGTTTCTGATGTGGAGTATCTGACTCTCCAAAGTTAGCTGTACTTATTTTTCATGAAATGTGCGTGGCTCCCGTTACCATCAATATTTGAACACTTCACAAACCATGAACAAACATATCTTCCTACATTTATTCGAGGGTATAATAGTACTATCCACACTTTACACATAAGAGAGATTAAGTTACATGTCTGAGGGCAATGAGGATGTTGGGCTAAAGCCAGGCATGCCGCCTGGCTCTCCTGGGGCTCAGTCTAATGCCTCAGAGGAAAATGTCTTGGAGTTTAGGGAAGCCTTACTAGAAACCTTGCTGTTCCCATCTTTCTCATGGGATTAAGGCAGTGCCCTAATGACGGCGTACCTGAAATGGTCCATTTTCTCTTCCTTTCCACAGAAAGGGTCATTTTCGTATCAGGGATAGCTTTAGTGTGGAGGTTCAGCCCCTGTCTGAGCTGTGAAATGTCGCTGCGGGGGCTGCTGTCCTAAGGAGTCGCGTGGCTACAAGGGGGTCTCCGGCTGCCCTATCCAGCTCCATGCCAGGACTTGTGCTGATGAGTCACACCATTAGTTAGTCTTCATCACCTTCCACCACCTGGGGAATCGGGATGCTCTTCTGAAAGCAAAAGTGTCTTGACGCTTTGTCCATGGGATCCTGGAGCTAATGGCCATCAGGGGCCTGTGGCAAAGCAGCTGCTTTCCCCATGTTTCCAAGCAGCCCCGAGGAGGTCGATAGGAGAACTTTGCTCTTAAATTGTTGGACTCGCTGCCAGTGGGCTATTACCTCTGGTAGTAGGTGCCTGTGGCTGCTACGATGAGATGCTTGCCGCATCAGTACTGCCAATGTCTAAACTCATGTGGCCTGGAGAGGGGGATACTTAAGTGTTGGATATCGTAATTTTATAATTACTGAAGTGAACAAGTCTGTAATTTGCTTCTTGGGATCCAGGTTTTGACTTGAGGGCGAAAGCTTTCCTCTGCCATTTCCATGCACTCACACTAGGACCAAAATTTGGAAGAAGTTCTACAACAAGATTAGTATGTTTAAATGCATCTGAGAATAACTAATTTATTTTGGTTTATCTGTCTCTTTTTTTCTTCCAGTGGGATCTTGTTTGTGATTCTGCCTGGAAAGTCCACATTGCTAAATTCTCCCTACTGGTAGGATTAATCTTCGGCCACTTAATAACAGGATGTATAGCTGACTGGTAAGTGAAAAATCTTTTAATGCAATGTAACTATAAATAAGTAACAATAAAATATTAAATATTGTTTTGATTTTTTCTACTTCATATTCATGAAGAACTTTGCATAATGATTTTTCAGATTCTGAAAGAAGCATGATGAATAAACAGTTTAAAACTGTGTTAATTGCTTGAACTGAGTAATTTATATCAAAGTAAATAATGTGAAAATAAACTATTTGATAGCCGACTTAGTTATTTCCTGATGACACAATTTATTACAGCTAGTACAGAATGCTAGTACAGAATTTTTTAATTATGCACATGAAGCCTTTGGTTTAGGGTTTTCTTTTTTTTTTTTAACCAAGAGATAGGGCCAAAAGAAATTGGAAGCCACATTGATTTGACTGAATACGACACTAGTGTAATGTCAACCTTGTGCTTACACAGTATCTTTCAGGGGGGTAGAAGGCTGTTTTTTGCAAACCTTTCCCTTATTCTATTTTTAAAGTTCTTGTTAAGCAAAGATTTCAATGTAGTGTTAAAGAATTGCTGACTTATGTGCTGTTAATATTGGGGTATTAAATTTAAAAGCATAGACTGCAATTCCTTAAATTGCAGTAGTGAAAACATTATTGGATACTCCAGTTATTCGGAGAGTTCAGAAAGGGTCTTGTAGTGCAAAAGAGGGGTGGAAAAAAAATTAAAGGCATGACTCAAGTGATTTCAAAGGAAACTTGCAGCATGTGAAACAATAGCACTGCGATGCTGTCCCAGTCATTTCAGTGCCTTCCAGCACAGTTGCCAATGTTGGTGCTTTAAATGGCCCCAAGTTAACTCTTTTGCCATTCATTAAAACAGGAAAGGAAGAAGAAGAGTTGCCTATTAGGGAAATCTTACAAAGCCTCAGCAACTCACCAGTCAGGTGGGGAGAGAAAAGGCCCCCTGCAGCTGTGCAGTAATTTGACTCAAGCATTTGTAGCAAAATTGCTTCTTAATTCTTGAATAGTCCTTAAAACTTTTAGGCAAGTGCAGAATCAAGACTTTTCAGTGAAGAATGGAACATGCATGATGAAATACAGTTGAATTTGATTAAAATACCAAAGTAAAACAAGGCTCTAACAACATGTAGAAAGTATAGCGGGGAAATGAATGAGGGATCTTGCTTGGTTTTCCTAAAAAGGAATCAGCGTGGAGGAAGCAGACTTATTCCCAAGTTAGGGAAATGCTGCTATAATTGACAAATAAGTTGCAAATAAGTGAACAACTTGTTGCCTAAGGCACTGGCTTCAAGAGAGAAATGCAATAAGCAGAGATTTAATAGCTCTTTGCCACCAAAAGAAGCAGCATCCTGCTCTTCCATCCATTTCCGTCCCCAGCGTGTACTTTGGGCTGCCACATGCACTTGTTGGACCCCTCTGCAAGCTGTTTAGCTGAGCTAATGTAGCATAAAATTACCCTGATATAAAAATTAGGTTTAGTTTGTTGGGTTTTTTTAGTGAGTTTAAGAGAGCTTAAGGAGAATCTGGTTTCCAGCTGTGGTGCAAAGGAGAAAAAGGGTAACTTGGTGGCTGGAGGGATGAGTAAGCCCCTTGCCCTTTTGTGGGTGACCAGAAAGGACAAGGTTTGCTGTCAGAAAACCCAGTTGTTGTGTTCCTCTTTAGTCCCCATCCTTGCCATCTGATGTAACTAACCCAGCAGGGGTCCTGCGATGGGTAGTCTTTTTGTCATTTAGCAGTAGCATTTGGGGCTGGTAAAAGAAGGCTTAAATGGGATTTACTTAGGTATTTAATCACAACTTGAGTTTCCGCTAAGGCAGGGGGTTGTGTGGAGAGACAGATGTAACAGGGATTGTACCAGTAAAAAGAGAAGAACAACAAAACAAGGATGTCAGTCCCAAGCAAGAGCAGAGATTAAACAGAGTAATATATAAAAGTGTTATGAAATTTCAAAATCTGTTTTCATTTCACTTATACCACTGTCCAGTTTAGATAATTAGAAGATGCTTTGGTTTCTTTGTACCACTAGGGTTTTGGGCTTTACTTTTCCTTTCTGAAATTAGTTTTCAAAGCTGTATATGTCAAAGGTGTAGAGTGTATTAAGGTTATTTGCTAAGTAAACTGGTCTATGTTCAAAATATCATAGGTGTGCATGCTTGGATAGCTCTGTGCTTGGATAGGTCTATGTGAAAAATAATAGGTTGTGTGTGATGCCCCTTAGTTCCACTTCACTTTTTTACATAGAAGTTGACCACCAGTCAACCCAGTCCAACCAAAGCAGGTTTTTTTCTGTGGCACTCTCCACAGAAGAAGAGGGAAGAGTTCAATTGTGACAAAAAGCAGTCAGCCCCAGATGGTGAAACCAAAGCAAACTACTTTCTAAAAATATCAGAGGAAAAAAAAAAAAAGGGCTGGGAGAAGCCTTTGCAATAATCACATGGCAAGGAGGGTGTTCCAGACCAGAGACGGAAAGAAGAAAGGCAGCAGAGACAGTAAAGTTTGTGAGGATGGCTCCAGGCTCCTGGCTGGGCAAGGCAGAAGTTGAACCCGGCTGTGCTTAGGGGAGTAAGACAAAAAATATAGGAAGAAGGTCTGTAAATATGTTTGGCCTTGTGAAGACCAACTGTGTCCAATGCCTGAATAAGTTACTTGTTCAACAGGCAGAGCGTTGCAGGCAGGCTTGGTGTTCATGTAGCCTCGAGACAGGAGGTCTCTGCCTCTCATTGCCCAGTGTTGCCCCTGCTTTGCACCTGCTCTGGTGCTTTATGAAGCCTTTGTGCCAGTTCAAGTTCCAAAACCTGCAAAGAACGTCATGGGAAGAGCAATTTGATCAGCAGTAAGAGCAAAGCTTGGTCTTCTCAGGGTGGCAAGGTGCATGTGTAGGAGCATGGGAAGAGCAGGTCTTGTCCTCAAACCCATTCAGTTCCCCTCTGTGGTGGTGCAACTCTGATGACGTTAGGAGTATCTTTTTGATGCATCTGCATATCACACTGTGCGGATTGCACATTCTTCAAAAGCCTGGGGTTGCTTGTATCCCTAGTTATTTAGCTGTGCAGGCAGCATTTAGCATTTGATCTAGATAATAGTATGCAGTGTAGGCTGAGACTTTTGTGGCACAGAAGTCTCCCTCTGGAATTGTTTGGATGACAGCAGATAGCATCCCGGGGCTGTTTTACCAGGGAGATTGTGTATGGTTTAATTTCTCACAAGCATTTCCATGTACTGTTAGTCAGATAACTCTGTCTACGTATAAAAGGCTTTTTTTCTTATACTGAAGACACCGTCCTGTCAAAACACTGCTGGATCACCAAATATATGGCTGATAGCTGCCCTGGAGTTTTGAGGAATGCACTGCATGGCTTGGTGAGGAAGTAGACTAGTTTTGGGTCTGGGAGGAGGTGCTGATGATGCCTCTTACCAGAGGGCTTATCTGGCCTCAGTTGGCTTTCACAGGCCCAGGAGGGTCTTGGATTTCCTGATTCTTCATTAGCAGCAACTATTCATTTGCATGACTTGTATAATGTTAGAAGAAATTCTATGTCCTAATCATGGATAACCTCGAGTAAAGAGAGTGGGAGGAGGGGAAGAAGGGAACTGATGTATGCTAAGCATGAGGTCTTTTTTAGTCAACATCAGGGAATAGCAGGTCAGGCTTGTGATGAGAATTAAGTTCCTAATTCAGAGTGTTTGCATAATGCCTTTCATCTACAAAACACTTCCGCAAATACTAATTAGTATGAATTACAGCTTGGCGATTACAAAAATAGGGCTGCAAAAATCTGTGCAGATCACTGATAATACAGAAAAAAAAACTGTGAACTTTATGGTCAAGGTTTCATATGAGGTACTTCACCTCCCTGCCCAAGTGCTTTGTGTTCCGTAACTCTCAAATCTGAAGTGTACACGCAGCAGTAACTGCCCCCGTGTCCAGCATGTTCCCAGTGCACTGCGTATCACCCAGGCAGCGATGTTGCGTTCCCACCCCGAGCTCAACAGCAGCTCGTCTTCTGCTGGGCTGGGTTTGTAGGTTGACTAAGAGCAGTCTGCTTTGACCTTGCTGTCTTCAGTTCACACGTTGGTACTTTCTGCTTTAAAAATGTTGAATGGTTAATGCCAACAAGTTAAATCTTTGAGGTGCTCCGCAGGCGATGCTACAGCTGAAAAAAATAGTAGACTTGTCCTCATGCAAGGTGCCGTGACATTGACTTCTTAGGTGTGACTTTGAAAAAGTGAGAATAGTGACACATGTACCGGTGCACTCTACTAGTTCCCAAAAATGTCAAAAATTATAACCATGTCTTCTTTTCACCCCTTCACCACATATTTTATTGATCTTGTTCAATTTTAAGTAAAGCAAAATCCAAAGTTTTAATTGTAAATGCATATATACAATATACTTTATAGCTGCTGGTAACAATCTGCTGAAATAACTGAATAGAAACATTTCAGTATGTGGAACTGGACTAAGTTGTGAGATTTAAATGCTCTTTATTGTGCTGACATTCAACCTGATGGCTGGCTTGCAGCTGACAGACTGCTTTGGGTCTGTGAAAGCTGCCTACGAAAAGCAAGTTCATATATTCTTTGTGGAAATGGCATATGGAGCTGACTAAAAGGGATCCTCAGTTCCACTGGAAAACCTGTGGGAGTTGACAAGTTGAAAAATTTTGGAAATCTCCATATAATGATCCAATTATTGCTTAAAAATAGCCATGTGCTCTGGTGCTTTGTATCATTCTCCTTGCACAGGAAGGGGAGGGAAGAATTATAAACACTAAGCATATGAGTAAGAGATGTAAAAGTCTCCTATTCCTTTGACATAAAAGAGCCAAACTGCGCAGAAGTGCCCCCACGTTCAGCGGCAGTGGAGCTCATCCTCCTCGTCGGCGCAGCACCAACATGTGCAACTGCAGGTCGCAGCTGCAAAGACGGACTGCAAATCCTCAGGCCCGTGTTGCCAGTAGTCTTTTTTGGAGCAGTTTCTTTCCAGTCCTCTATTCGGGCTGGTTTTGCGGATCTCAGCAGCCGCTGTGGGGATGCGAGGGGGAGGGACTTGGAAGCTCACCGTTCTCCTGTGAGCATCGCTATCAGCTCTCTAAGGCTCAGGGAAGTGACACAAGCCCTGTTTAATGCTTGGGCTGTGTTTGTTAGGCTTGCCCTCAACAACGAGGCCAAGGAAAGTAGTTTTTTGAACCTGCTCCTCTTGCAGATGAGGCTGAGAAGTGCGTGTCTGCTGGAATGAAGGGAGCTCTGCAGTAAGCTCTGTGGCTGTATGCTATGGAGAAATAATAATATACTGTGCTATATATAATGTGTAATACCCTATATTCTACTGCACTACTACAGGAAATTCTGAGAAGTTGTTTTTAATCTCCAAGATATTTGTTTATGGCCTTACTGTAGTTCCTGGATGTTTTCTTGTTCACCTTTGGTGTTTTGAAAATGATGTTTAAATCAAGTGGTAATACATCATGTGTTGTCCTTACTTAATCCCATTGGAAATTAACTTGTCAATGCAAAGGTGATGGAGGAATCTGGGTTTTAGTAAGCAGAAAAAAATGAGAAGAATGAAACAAGCATTAAAAATGGATGGTGATATTCGGAACAGATTGCATGACTTGTTCCCTTCTTTGCTAGTTGTTATGTCCACCTAGCATTATGTCCATCCTGGTTTGTAACACTGTTTCTCCCTGCTTCCTTATTTTAGGGTTGGTCGACGGCCTGTACTGCTCTTCTCTGTCATATTCATTTTGATATTTGGACTGACTGTGGCACTCTCGGTGAACGTGACCATGTTCAGCACACTCAGGTTTTTTGAGGGGTTTTGCCTGGCTGGAATAGTCCTCTCCCTGTACGCACTGCGTGAGTATGCCTTCGTCACCCATCCAAATGTGTATTGAGTACGTGGTTTCCTGTTCTCTGGCTTCCCACTTAAATCCAAACAGATCAAACCAGAATCATACAGACTGAAAAACTGTTAGCCTGAGTTTTGATAAGGAGGCAGGGATTTTGCAGCTGTCTTAGGTTGCCACAGAGCAGCCTGTGAAGCTGTTCGAGAGCTCATTTTAAGAGTTGTACGGTGTTTTGGGTTTGCGTGTTGTTATTTAAACCTAGAAATCATCTGTGTCATGGCCATAATGTATAATGGGACTAGATTTCACCTTGCAGTATTGAGCTCAGTAGGACACTCCCCACTTTTGCTGTCTCTAGGGTATGTATTCCGGCACTTTTTCAGAAATTCCTCTGTTACTTGCAGCAAGAGATCCTGTGTCCCTGCCTCAGGATTCTAAAGTACAGCGAAAACGTAAGAAGAGCCTGAAGTCCTTTTATCAATAATTAATTTTTTTGTTTTTTATTTTTGTCTGTTTCATGGGTTAAAAAACAAATGAGAGAAACTTAGGATAAAGCAGAAATGTCTACGTGCTCATATCTGGGGTGACCGGTAAACTTGTAGCCAAAACTCTGGAAAAGTATTATCTAACTATATCCTAGAAGTTGCTGTACAGATCTTCATAAATTTTTATTTACTTCCTATCGTAGATGGTATCTCATCCATCAAGATTTAGCACAATATCCTTACTCTGAATGGAGTGCTTTGTAGTATTAAGTTCCACAGTATTTGTTTTGATTTTGGTGTGCACCGAGGGGAAGAAAGCCTGACTAGAGTATACAAGAGTTTGTTCTGTATTGCATTTCTTTGTTATAGCTGATATGGTGCCCAAGATACATTTTTGTTTTTTTTTTTCTTCTCTTGCCTTTGGTCATGTAATATCTATTGAGAATTTCTCACCAAAAACCAAAACTACCACTGAAGACATTACCGTTTCATTGGGAAGTGTTTTAAGCTGTGTAGTTCCTGTGGGAGGGGGCTTCAGCCATTACCAGTATGACATTCAGCTGGAAATTAGGCTTGTTGGGATTTTTCACAGCCCAATGCAGCATGTTAGTTTTTCTTGGTTGGTGTTTTTTGTAAGTGTTGTTGTGTGGGGGTTTTTTAACTTCTAAGTGAGTCATTGCAACTGAAGATTTTCATGATGAAACGTTATCTAAGTAAAAGTTTCATTATGGACCTTCTGAGATCAGAGCGAGAGAGTGCATGTGTCACCTTAGATCAGACAGTAGCATGCCAGCCAAGGCAAGTGGGAGATGCTGGTTAGTTTATGCTCTGCTTGATCCAGAGCAAGGATTTGAGTCTGAATTTTTTTATTATTATTATTTTTTAATTTATTCCCCCCCCCCCCCGCGCTGTAATTCAAGTGTTTGCTGTAACTACTGCATGTGTGTGTCCATTGCAAATGGGCAGCTGTCTGGAGAGACAATGCATGAATAGAGCTAGTAGGTGTTAGGAGAGACCTGAGTGAAATGAGCTGCAACCTGAACATCAGTGTGTTTCTGTGGAAGTGAGACAGTGTGAAAGATGCAGCACCTGCACCTCTAGTAAATCTTCTGACCTGCTGGCTGGGGTGGTAAGGGGAGTGGATTTTTCTGTATTAATGTTACCATTTAAATAAAAAAAGTTGTCCTCATGGGAGAGGATTAATCGCTGAAGTCTTAAGAGAATGGGGGGAACAGGGGCTTTTTGTTTGTTTTGTTATTGTTGCTGGTTGTGATTTTAGTACTCATAATCTGTTTGGCTTCCTCTCAATTTAGATTTACTGTCTTTCCCTTTTTGCTACAATCTGTAGTGTGCCATTGCACTCCTCTGTGGAGTCATCTTCTGTTTCATAGCCCCTCTTCCCTTTCTCTTAATGGCCTTGATTTCTTCCCCTGGAGCTTTGTTGCCCCTGAATTCCCGGCTGGCTGCCCTGAGCAGAACAATAGAAAGTGGAAAGTTTGATCTGCTAGACACAGTCATTAGCCGAAGTTTTCAAAGCTGCTGTGCAGAAGCGAACTGTATAGGCTGGCGTAGCCTGCAAAGGTAATTAGCCTGCCACAGGGATCCTTTTACATTGCGTTGAGCTTGCTAGTTGAGCTTGGATTTATGGCCTGCCTAAGGGAAATTGTAAATAACGGTCCTGGATGCTTTGGGAGTGGGAAGAGCACCGAAAACACAGAGCTGCCATTCAAACCACACTCTTCTTCATAGCCTAACGCTGTTTTCCAGCCTGTGTGCCCTCAGGTGCAGAGTGAGTCTGGGGACGAGCCTCGCCGCCTGTGGAGGGACAGCACTGAGCCCCAGCTGCCCACGCTCCTCTGCGGGCTTTCCTCCGCGTTGCAGTGATCTAGCTTCTTGTGGCCTCCAAGTACAGCCTCTCGCCTGAAGGTGCTCAGGACTTGGCTAAAGGAACCACTTTTGGATGTTGATTTGTTAAACTGAAAAGTTTTCCTGCAGCTGCTGCAGTTCTGTTGGAAAAAAGTATTTCAGGTGAAATTTCTAGGGAACCTGCAGGAGGAGACGGGCTTGGCACAGGGGCTGGTGCTTGCTGCAGAGGAGATGTGAACCTGGCGCTTTCTCCTCCTGGGTGCTGCGGGTCATTGCTCATCTAGGAGAATGAATGAAAGGCAGTTAATCCTCTTCCACCGAACAAACACACACAGCTTTGAAAGGCTTTTGTTTCAGGCTGATGTGGAGGAGGGGGAAGCTTCTACCGTCTTCCAGAAGCGGTTTCCTGACCCAGCCTTCAATGGATTCCTGAGCAGCTGGCACTTGTCTTGTGTAGTGAGGCACCAGCCAGGTCCTGGGGCAGCTCTCCCCATGACTCTCCCGATATGCCACACTTGGGAGTCATCTGACGCACAGAGCTGGCGCTGTTTGCTGTGATACTCCGGTTAGGTCCCCTCCTGTGTTCGCTGAGCAGATTTCTGCCGAAATGGGCCGCCCCTTGTTGGAGAGGAGTGCTGGGAGTAGAGGCAAAATCTGCCGGAGAGAGAAATGGTGGAGGGGTGCTAAGGAGCACTCAGGCTGCAATGGTTGGAAGAGGATGTATGGCTTGCCCAGCGGTTATATGTAGAAAAGAGTGTAGATTGGGGGACTGGAGGAAGACAGGTCATTTAAGAGGAGGCAGGGGAAAAGCTTCCAGAGAGTGTCATTTGTCCCCGTATCTGTTGTTGCGTGCATGTCCAGGGAGGAAAGATGGGTATCCTGCACCTGCTGGCTCCGCACGCTTGGATGCACAGCGCTGTAGGCTGCTGCCCAGCCGAAAACGAGGAGGTTTGAGTTTACCGACTGGGGTGGAAAGCCCTGCGGCCAGTCCTGTGAGGAGTTTGCTTTGGCCAAGAGTGAGGGGAGGAGGCGTGGGAGCCCTGAGCAGGGACATGTGTGTCTGAGTAATAGCTCAGCCCGTGTCTGCGGACTCACGTAGCAGGCAAGGTGTGCCGCTCTTACTGCAAACAGCTCTGCTTGCTGGTTGCAGCTCACGTGGGACAAAGTACACTCGGCGAATGTGGAAGTCACGGGAGAAAGCAAATCTGATTATCTCGAGGGTGGGGAAAGTGTTGCTTCTGGGTCACTTTAGTGTCGCTGGGGCATTGCCTCGGCCATGACCCCGGGCAGCCTTTTCCTGCGTGCTTCTGCAGAAGGCCCGATGCTGCGGCTGACTCAGCGTGGGTCCCTTCCTGAGGGCGCGCTTTCATGAGCTGGCGTGAGCTGATGCAAGAGCTCTCATGACTGAGGGCAAGAGTTCCCCCTCCCTGTTCTCTCCTTCTCTTCTCACGTGCTGCAGCCCAAGCCCTGCTGGCATCAGTGTCTGCCCGAGCCCTCCGCAGGGGAAGCCATCTGCGTGCCCTCTGGAGAAGACCAAGTGTGCTCTTGTCAGTGGGATGCTCCCTCTGGTCTTGTCTCCTCTTCCTTTGGAGTTCTGCTGGGCATCGCATCCCTTGCGCTTGCCTGAGCCTGGGGGATGGGGTTGGGAGCGTGGCCCCATACCGTGCGGGGCCAGTTAAATTGGTAAAGAGAAGCAAGGGTTCCCTTCCAGCTGATCATTTCCTATGCCTAATCTGTCTCCTCCCCTGCTTTTGTCACTTTCTGGAGTGGAAGCTAGGATGATGATATTCATTAAACTATTTAAGGGGGAGGAGAAGCAGGGGGGGGAAGAAGAGTCGTATTTTTCTGGCAAATGCTCCTGGCAGGTTTAATGAGCCTCCCGTTAAAGTGGTGTGTGCCATCACTAATGACTGTACCTGAGCTCAGACAGCACAAGCCATGGTGCGGATTTGCACACAATTGCAGGCTGTTCAGCAGTTTCATGGCTGACTGAACTACAGATTACGCTGCAAAATTAGAAAGTCTAGACTTGAATGAACCAGTAAATAGGCTCTGGAAATAGTTTTACTGAAAGGGAGACAACATCATCTCAGGTTGGAGCGAGGAAGCAGGGCTGCCCCTCCGATATGTAGTAGCAGGATGAGTAGGCATGTTGTCTTCTTTTATGCCGTTAGGAGAAAAAAGGTAGAAATGCTGCTGAAAATCACAGGTTGTGTTTCAAAATCATGGAGAAGCTTGGCAAAGGCTTCCAGACTGGTTAAGATGTCCAGCTGTGATATATCTTTCTCATTTATAGCTAGGTCAGTCTAACCTGCTACTCCTGTAAATTGCACAGGCACTGATCTGAGAGAGGCTAAATGTGCCTGCTTATGACTTTTATGGGTTTTTTTAACATGTATCTTGGAAAGCTAGAGTGGCATGCTAGAAAGCTTGCTCCAGGCTGAGAATGACAAGTGCCAAAACGGAACATGGAAGCCTCTGGGTGTCAGGCTGTAGCAATATCACATTTGTAAAGTAATTTTGCTTCCAGTCAGGTGTCAGTATAATGGGTGAGATTTATCTCTCTCCCCTCCCCCCACTCTTTTTTTTTTCCCCCCTCCCTCCCATAAGTGTATAGGCTCAGATCCTGGAGCATCCCAAGTTTATAATTCCCACCTCCCTTGGAGTTTGAAGGTCTAAACAATATAATTCCTTGGTTTATTCTCTGTTTTCCTCTCCTGATGCTTCAGTAGCAAGCGTGGCCTCGGCTAAGCAGGTGAAGGACTGGAAACTGCAGGCTCTGAAATTATTCTCTGTAATCTGAACTGGCTCAATAAATAACTCTGCAGCGCTTTCCCAGATCGGACGATGTGGAAAACATCTGACTGCTTTCCGGTGCATTGACATGTGCTTGAGCTCTGCAGTAACATGCAGTTCTCTCTGCTGACAGGTCTGTGATAAGATCAAGGTTGTGAAGCCACCTACCTTCTGTTTATGGAACCAGCCTTCCCTTGCTCTGAGGCACTTGGTGCGGATCTAGTGGGAGCGATCACAGAGGGATCCACTGAACGAAAATCTCACTGGGTCGCCCTAAAGGGACCATTAATGGCTAAATGATAAATCTTTGTTTAAAGAGCAGCCACAGGCTGTTCTAACATTGAGATGGGATGTGAGTTTCCGGAAACAGTGGCTCTGTATTTTTACTGGCTTTGTATGAGAACTGTTTAAAAAAAAAAAAAAAAAGTATGAAGTAGGAGCACTCCAGCTGCTCAAAAAAAAAAGACTGTGCATGCCTTTTATCAAATGCCTGGGGGCTCAATTTATGCAAGAGTGGAAAAGGTTATTGGAATTACAGTACTCTCCTTCTAAGTATAACTCTTCCTTGCTCTACGTTTCTTCCTTCAGTACAATCAAATTATGACTCTTCGAATAAGCTGTTGGCCTCTTTCTCCTCAGTACTTCCTTGGAATTTCCTTCCCTTTTCTGATGGTCAGAACGGGTATGAGCTCTCCTGGACACATGGCGTCTGCCATTAGGGCATGGGCTGTCATCCTTATTTTAACCCCTAAAAACTGTATTCTGGAGCAGAGGTGTCCTTGAAGCATTGCTAACATATTGTCCTGAATCCTGGAAAAACTGTACCATTTGAGGCAGTCCGTTTGAAATGAATTTATACCAACTCTTAAAGTATGCCAAAGGGGAATAAAAGGAGGATCTTTCTAAAGCTCCTTGGGAGGTTAGAAGATGTTTGGTTAATGCAGAAATTGCGGCAGGATCAAATTTTAATCAGTTTTTTGTTTCAGTTGCTGAAAATCTTGTGTGTTGTCAATGTGACCAAAAAGCCTAAGGAATTAATTTTATTTGAGGTACTTCTTGTATGACTGGTCAATTGGGAATGCAATTAAGATGCAACACTGCAGTTGTTACGCTTCTGATGATGAGGATCAGATGAGATTAGAGTACACTTGCAATTTCCCCAGCTCAAAACACAGCTTGCATTTACCGTTTAAAGTGTCTGTCTTTTAATTGTTCCAAACCAGCTCCGGCAGTTTGGGTATGCTCAGTATGCAAAATCTTGCCTTGTGTCATGCAAATACGTGTAACTGTTCAGGATGGTAATGACACTTTAAGGGATTTTTTAATTTATTTTATTTTTTTAATCTGAGCAATGGCAAATAGATTCACAGGTCTGCTCATCACTGTTGTGCGGCTAAGAGCTCGCTGCCGCTGGAAGGAAATGGGGGGGGCTCCTCTCTTCCTCTTCCAAATTCCTTTGTATTGTCTCAGCTGCTCATACAACTGTGGCTTCAAACTACAAGGGGGTGTTTAAGACGGGTGTATAGTTAAATCCAGACAGTTGCCTGTCACTTGCAGCTCTTTGACTCACCTAAAATGTTGTTAGAGCCTTACTGTAAGTGTAAATTGTGAAGTGTCTGTTCCCCCGCTTTTGTTTTTTTTCCTTTGTTTTAAGACAGCTGCTAAATGGTTTTTCCTTGCTATGTAGATCCAAGCTAGTGTTCAGCGTTGTGGAGGGTTGCTGGTAGCAAAAGCTTCATGTAACACGTGTGCGTGCATCTGTGCAAGCCCTGTCCAAAGTGACTGATGCCACCACTGGGACGTGGGTGGTCTGGTATCTTGCAGAGTCCTTTGGCTGCCGTGCTCCAGCGCAGGGCCCCTGCCAGCCTCCCTCCTGGGAGCGGGTCTCAGTAGTACTGCCCAGCAGTCCTCCTGGCAGGAGGAGAGCGCTCCACCACAGTTGGCAGGTCTGCTCCTTCTCGCCAGCAAATCAAAGCCTTCCCACTATGCCCTGCCCGGTGCCTGAGCTCCAACTACCCTGCTTATTTCAGCTGGGAAACGGTTACGTACTTCACAGTTACGAGGGTTTGGTAGTGCAGCAATAGTGCATCACTGGTGTATGTCTGATATTGTTGTGGGTTTATGGTTAATCCCGTAGTCCCATGATCTGAGAAGTATGTTGTGTGGTTTGTTTTTTTTTTTCTCTAAGAAATGCAAGTGGTTTGGAGACAGGGATGTGAAAGCTCTGTCATTTGTGGGTGTTTTAATTATTTTTTTATTTTTTTACCTTTTCCTAGTAGGAAACTGGATTTGTTGCAGAGAGCATCAGAGAGAAATAGTACATATAAAACCTATTCTGCTAAGTCTGTTGCTTTACTGAGTTTTAGCTATCCTGTTGCTCGCTTATGTGCTTACTCGTACCAAAACTTGGAAACTGGATGGGCTGGTGTCAGAAATCAGTCATAGAATGGTTTAGGTTGGAAGGGACCTTAAACATCATCTAGTTCCGACCCCCTTGCCATGGACCAAGGACACCTCCCACTAGACCAGGTTGCTCAAAGCCTCATCCAACCTGGCCTCGCACACTTCCAGGGATGGGGCCTCCACAACTTCCCTGGGCAACCTGATCCAGTGTCTTACCACCCTCATAATGAAAAATTTCTTCCTGAGATCTAATCTAAATCTCCCCTCTTCCAGTTTGAAGCCATTACCCCTCGTCCTATCGCTACTTGCCCTTGTACAAAGTCCCTCTCCAGCTTTCCTGTAGGCCCCCTTCAGATACTGGAAGGCTGCTATAAGGTCTCCCTGGAGCCTTCTCTTCTCCAGGTTGAACAACCCCAACTCTCTCAGCCTGTCTTCATAGGAGGGGTGCTCCAGCCCTCTTACCATCTTCGTGGCCTTCCTCTGGACCTGCTCCAACAGTTCCATGTCCTTCTTGTGCTGAGGACTCGAGGGCTGGATGCAGTATTCCAGGTGGGGTCTCATGAGAGCAGAGTAGAGGGGCAGAATCACCTCCCTCGACCTGCTGGCCATTGTTCTCTGATGCAGCCCAGGATGCGGTTGGCCTTCTGGGCTGCAAGCGCACATTGTTGGCTCATGTTGAGCTTCTCATCCACCAACACTCCCAAGTCCTTCTCCTCAGGTCTGCTCTCAATCCATTCTCCACCCAGCCTGTATATGTGCATGGGAATGCCCCAACCCGCCTGCCGGACCTTGCTCTTGGCCTTGTTGAACTTCATGAGGTTTGCATGGGCCCACCTCTCAAGCTTGTCCAGGTCCCTCTGGATGGCATCCCTTCCCTCCAGCGTGTTGACTGTGCCACACAGCTTTGTGTTGTTGGCAAACTTGCTGAGGGTGCACTCAATCCCACTGTCCGTGTCGCTGACAAAGTTGTTAAACAGCACCGGTCCCAATACCAACCCCTGAGGGAACACCACTCACCACTGGCTCCCACTTGGATGTCGAACCATTGACTGCAACGCTTTGAGTGCAGCCATCCAGCCAGTTCCGTATCCACTGAGTGGTCCAGATGAGATGGGCAGCAACAAGCTCAGGAGCTGCCCTTAAGGTAGTCAGCATACAGGGTTGGATTTTTTTTTTTCCCCCCAGCTGCTCCTTCCAGTGAGGCACAGGCATATGCACATTTCTCTTGTGTGCATGTGTTAACTTTCTGCTGCAAAAGGAAGTACGCATAGGTTCATAAATCACCTATGAATGAATAGCACTTCACTTCCTTTTCCTGCCTGTCCCTCCAGGTTAGCTTGTCAGGAAAATGCAAGTCAAATTATCGTGGCAACAGGATGTGCATAGAGGAAAAACCATGTGTATGAGGAAGGTGGATTTAGAAGTTATCTGTAGTGACTTGAATATTCAAGTCCAGCAACAAATGTCAGCACACAAATTCACATAAATATTTATGTGCCTTTCAAGAGGAACCGTAATTTAACAAGGCTAGCCAAATTTCCATCCCCAGTCACGCAGACATGACTCCTATTTTCTCACTTACAAATAACATAACCCCACGGGATTTTTACTAGTTCAAGTTAATTAAATTTCACTCAAAGCATGAAATTTGCAGGCAGCGCTTGTTGCAGTATTTCTACAAATGCATATTATTTAGTCAGATAAATAAAAAGTTCACTTATATTTTAATTCTTTGTTTTATTTGTTGCCAGTCTACAGAACTTAATCATACCTGCTGTACCAGTGCTCATATAACTCATTTTTCTATTTTAAAGAAAACTGCTCGATGTTGCATTGTGGATGAATTTGTTTTTAAGTCATACGCTGGAATTACTGATGGACCTAAAAGCGTGAGCTGTGTTTTTGTCTTTTTGAGAACATCTGGTCCCTTAAATGCATTGTACATACACTTATGTAGTTTTTAGAGGTCAGTTGAAACATAAGTGCTTGCTAGTATCTTGAAAACTTGTTTGCACGCATTCTTTGAATTCTGGTTGTGATATGAATTGTGAGAGAAGAAATCAGTTTACTGAAGTCTAATGAATGACGTACAAATCTTTGCAAGCATTGCTCCAGTTTTGCATATATGAGCTGTATGTCTGCTTTAGTCACCCATACATTGAGTAAGGAACCTTTCAACTATAGTTAATCTTGAATTTAGGCTTGGTAATAAAACAGGTAGTATCTTGGAGAAAGAAGGTGTTTGAAGTAGGCTCCGTGGCTTGGAAATGTAGCTGTCCCTTGATAAACAGTGTCTGCTGAACTGTGGGAGGGAGTATGGTCCAGTACTTGCACCAGAAGTTCTGGATCCACATTCCTGCGCCTCAGTGAGTGATTTCCCCAGTTCTTGGATGCCTTGGCACCTCTCTAACCAGCTTGTATTTGGAGGAATTCAGGGCAGACTAACCATTCTCGTGGCTTCTCCCTCCAGTTTTCTGTCCTACTCCTGTGGCAGAGATCACCCTCTTGTAGGAGCAGACTACTAGCTCGTACACCGATGCCTCGGTCCTCTCCCATACAGCTGGGCATTTAAGTGCAAATACGTCTCCATCGGTGACTTACCTCGTGTGTTCAATATATTAGGCTAAGGACATGCATTTCATTCTGCTGCTCTTTGTTCTCTGAGGAGAATAGTCTCTGGCAGAAGCAGCAGGGGAGCCTGGTGTTTGCGCATGCCTTGGCCACCTGGGGATGTGAGGAAGTGCCTTGGTGCGGTGGAAGAGGGCAAGCTCTGCTGGAGCGCCCTGCACTGTAATTAATAATTCTGTTGAAAATGCAGACTGGAAGACCTGGGTGCCCCAGTACTAAGGCATAGGTAGGTTACTTTATGTACCATCTGTTGTCCAAACACTTGAGACTAATTCCCTGGAGAAATGAGGAGGGAGTTCTCTTCATGTAGCATTCAGTTCAATAAATATTCAAGCACATGGACCAGGGATCGTTGTCTAAAACAAATAAATGAATCCCTAGAGTGTTCTGCTTGATGTGAAACTGCTGTCCAGAAGAAATAAAGTCCTGCTCTGTCAGCTCCTCTTTAAGGGCTTTCTCTAGCTCCAGTGTTGCTTCCACCCTGATTTCAGTCTTGTACTGGTAGGCAGTGTAGCTGTCTCCTGGGGTACAGAGCTGTTCTCCCTCGGAGCACTCGCTTTACAGCTTTATAAGACAAGTCAGAAGAAAGAAAAGTAACAAAAAACACACAGGAAGCAGAATCAATAATGTGGCGAGGCAAAAAGCAATACAAGGGAAGAAATGTTTTTCTTATTTTAGCAAACAAAAATGGATTGAAGGCAGGGAGGAAAAACAAGAGCAACTTAAAAAGATTGTATAATGGTAGAAGCAGCTTATGTGGTGAAATTGCAACCAGCATTCCTGATAAAATCTCATTTTGGTTTCGTTTATAGCTTTGACTTTGAAAAGGGGGTTTTGTCTAGAACTTGACTGACTTGTTTTTCAAGGCACAAACCCAAATCTGTGTTTCTAGGAAGCCTGAAGAAAATTAATTAAAGAGCTTTTGAATTATAGATCCATTAAAAATGACTGTGCTTTGAAAGTTAAATAAATAAATAAAGCTGTCAGTGTTAGTCATCTACTGGAGAAAAATGGCTTTTCTTGTATCTGTACAGTAGAGAAACCCAATTACTGTACTCCAATGCTTTGGAATTTGGGCAGGAGGAGCTTTGATTATATGAACCTTGACTCTACACATACGAGTTTTTTCAGCTGTCATATGTGAGTTTAGAGTTCTGAATCAGCCTGAGGTGTTGTCCCATCCTTGCTTTTTTTTTTTTCTTTACTGTCTGTGCTAAGTCTGGAAGAAAATATGTAAAGTTGTGTCTGCATCTTGTAAACTTTAAATCTGATGGATTTGACTTTTTCAGGAGAAAAACTTCACCCTTCATGACTGAGTGTTGCATTTCAATAAAATAAGTATTCATGCAGCTGCCTTTCTCCCCTTCCTGACTTTTCCCTAATGTTCTTCTTTGGCTGAGGGTAGGTGATTCGCATGGATCTGGGGTCAGTACCGTGTGGCAAAGCAGAGAACAAGAACAGGCAATGCACGAACCAAAGAGGGAAAATAAAGAAAATAGAATATATATTCTATACAACTGCTGTCTCTTCTGTATTGCTGCTGATAAGAGAGAACGTGACAGATATTTTTCTAAAATACGATATCTACTCCTATTCAATGAAGAATAACAGCAGCGATTAAAGATTTTATATCTTAGTTATTCTGGAAACAAAACCATGGCCAGACAAAGCAGGCAGTGTGTCATGCTAGCTTGTGTAAATCTGAGTCGCACTGCGGTCTCGGTGCTGTACTTTGCTGGGATCCTGGCTGGGAGTTGTCAATGCCTGGTGGAACTTGCACTGGAGATACTAGTGCTTTTTCCTGCCAGGAAAGCTTTGCGTATGACTTCTGATTAGGAAATGCTTGTTTACTCATAGTCTCTGTCCCTCCTTCAGGCCATTGAGGTGGCTCTGCTCGCAGCAGTACAGATGAAATACCTGGTAGAAGTGGACTTCTTTGAGAAATAACTCACTTGCCTATCCAAGTGGGAGAGGGCATTGGATTTATGTGTATATACAAAAAAGATCCTTTCTGCTCTGATTGCTGGGAGTAGTTAAAATCTCAAAATGACAGTGCAGGAACTGGCTGAAGCTTTTGCCCTGCAGGAGGATGTGTTGGCAGCTCGGGACCAGCCTAAGCTGACCAGGCTGTGCCTGCTCTGGGTCTGCCCACCTTTCCCTGGCTCCCACCTACTGCTGGCCATACTGTGAACTGATTCAAGGGTGTAAACCAGCAGAAAACTATTGATTTTGTTGTTTGGTTTGGTTTTAAGTCAGTTTTCCCCTGGTCTCCTTTCTCCCCCAGAATCTCACCACAGGGTCAGATGAGCATGGCAGACAAAGGAGAGTGGGAGCAGGTGACTGGGGGGATCAAGAGGAGAGGATGGACTGCAAAAGACACGATGCTAATTTGACTTGCCGTGGTGCCTCACTACAGATGCAGTATAAAAGCCCTTGTGGCTTGCTCGTAGTGCAGATGAATCAATTTTTGCAAGCTTATCATGACAACCTTAGGTCAGGACATTCTCTTGGTGAAAACAGATGAGGCTGTTACAAGTCACCATGAAGCTTGCCTTTATGCAACGTGGGTCATTCTTGAATGTGGGATTTAAAACTTCTTTCTTGCAGGCTTTTTAAAGATTAGATGGTGTTTAATGGCATCTTGGCAGAGACAGCAGGTCTAGTATGTTTAGAAATATATGTCTTGGACAGGTTGACACTTCCTCCCTGGATAGCTGTCTTTGAAGTAGTAGCAGATGGAAGTCCTTCCACCACTTCTAGGCACTAACTATCTTGTCTTGGAGAAGAGTGGGTAAACTTATAGTAGAGAAAAGGATTCTTAAAAATAATTTATAGCGATCTGTATGGCTTTAACTTTATTTACTTCAGCTTTCGGAGTGAGGAAACTGGCTTCGGATTTATTTAAAAATTCTGAAGCTCAGTTGGAGAACCAAATATGATCAAGTCTTGGATATGAGATTTCCATTTTTCTGGCTGGCTTTTCTTAGCAACATTCAAATTAGTGAATAAATAGAAGCCTCCAGTCTGCTGCTGACAACAAATAATCTGTGATTCAGAGTTAAAAATCTCAATCATGGACTTGGCAGTCCTAAACATTCAGGAGCAGAAATGCAGACCATCAGTCTGATATTATAGTACTGGAAAGACCCGGGTTCTTTGAAAAGGTCATTTTGTTGCTGTCCTGTCAGTTTTCCTTCAATAAATTTTACCTTTTAAGGAGACTAGATTTTATTTTTGGCTTTAGGATGGAAAAGACAGTTAGGGCTTGAACTGAGAGGCAGAGATGATGATGTTTGTGTCTAGGAAAAAGATGCTAAAAGATACTCTGCATTGAACTGTCTGACCAGCTCGTATAACCTTGACATTCTACTCGGAGCATCTGAAAAGTCTTTGGGATTGTCATAGTGTTCCTTTTTAATTTCTGCTTGCTTAATTAATTTTTGATTGCCACTTAGGTGGCTGCCACAGCATGTCCATGTCTATTTTAAAATATTATACTGTGTAAAATAAGGAAATACAAAGGTAAGTCTCTGGATTTATGTGATGAGACTTCAGCTGTATCTTCTGTTTGTTTTGCTAGAAGTGGTAGTACTGAAAAGAGTAAGTTTCACTTTCTTAGCACTGGAAGGGAATGGTGCTTATTCTTTGGAAAAGACACTTATGGAAAAGGTATGCTACACTTGTTATGTTAAGGGAATTCACTAAGATTTATAAGAATTCTGTGAAACAAATTTGTCCTGATGATTCTGAATTGGGAATATTGGTCTGCAAAATATTATGTGCAATTTTAATTTAAAATAATAGAATTTTAGTGACTTAAATTTAAGATGTTACTGTAACAAGGTTAAATGCCAAACTAAACAATCTCTAAGGGTTTTTGCGTACTGCATTGCAGTTACACTTGTACAATGTGTAACTGGAATGAAATAATGCTGTTGTGATGTAAATCATGAGACAATTTTAAGATGCGTTCAGTGTAAAACGTATTAGATTTAATTTCACTTAAGAGCTAAGCGTAAAATTATTATACATTTGAGAAACCTAAACCTACAAACTGTCAAAACTTTCATTGCCCACTTGTTCTACAAACGAGCGTATCTTCAGAAATAATCTGGTTTCCTGTTGGCTGAGGAGTTGCACAGGACAGGAATGGGATGTGGCTGGCGAAGCTGTCCCGTGTTGTCTGTACCTGGAGAGGTTGGCAGCGGTGCGTTCTCCTCCGACACCCTCTCGTCCGGCCCCAGCGCAGGTATGTGGTGAGAGGTGCTGTCACTGCAGTGCGGGTCTGGGGGCCAGCAGAGCCGCTACCTGTGTGTCCCCAATACCCCGTCCTCAGAGCTCTGGTGTTTCCCTGGCGGTCTTTAAGGAAACGTTTTACCACGTGGGAACTGTGCTACAACTGTGATCCCAGTAAGATACTGATGTTCAGTAATTGTTGGATATAGTGTTGCCGTTACGGTGGTCACCGTGTAGGAGAGCTGTGTTTGCACTCTTGTACCTGCACGTTAACTCCCAAGGTGATCCCTGGGGGAATCGCTCAGCAGCTCCTGCTGCCGGCAGGAGCAGCCCTGCTCACCCACGTCCCTCTTGGCCGCCGCTTGCTTTCTGCTGGCTTTGACATTTGTCTCATCCTCTTCAGCCACTTAATCCGGTCAACACACAAACAAAAATTCACTTTTCTTTGCTGAGCTGATTTTCTGCTCTTCTGTTGAAATATCCAATTAGGGAGCAAACAGATGCAAATGTCAGAGGTAAATGTCAGGAGAGGCGAGAATGCAGGGAGGTGGACTTTGCTGACGGGGTGGCAAACTGCACCGTGACCAGCACTATCTCGTGGAACTCAATCTGAAAACAGCAAAGGTGAGGCTCTGCAATACAGCCCTTGGATGGCCCGGCCAGTTTCAGAAGTTTCTGCCACATGTTGCCACCTCTTGAATCTTGCTGATTTAGCTGGTTTTGTAACTGCACTCCACATCTGCTGGGCAAGGTGATGTGGCTTAAACAAAAAAAATTCAAAATTATCGCTTGAAATATTACTCCCAGCCCACCACCGCCAGTTGCTCTGCTCTATTTCTTTAACAGATCCACCTTGGGATTATTGTGTGATTGCAGCAGCAGTGGAACTGCTGCAGTTGAGGGAACCAAAACGCATAGCGTGCTCTTCTTGCACCACATTGTGTGCATTCAGGATGAACTGTACATAGATGAGTTTGTCATGTACTTCAGAGTACACTTCAGATGGAATAGAATCAAAAGGGAAGAAATTGGAGCAGGATATTGTGAGGAAAACTGAATTCTTGAAGTATAAAGTTTTCTAATAACAGCATGTAATCTTGTCTGACATGGCCACAGTCTTTGGACCCCAGTAACGGAAGTTAAAGAAACGACAGGTGAGGAATGGTGCGTCTGTGGGCTCCAATTGAGCTGGCCACCCTCCCTTCAAAAGGTCGGGGAGGGGAAGAAATTCTCTTTCACTGAAATGTTTGTAATGGAAAGTCATGGTCTTTTTTTCATTTGGAGTTCTGAAATATTAGCAGCAGACCTAGAAAAGGTGGATGTATGAGTTAATGCCAGCAACTGGGTAAAAGGCACACAACGAAGCACTAAATGGAAAGCATGGCATATTGGGGGCATGTGACTTAGAGGAGGGGAAGATTGCCTAAATATATATATATACACATTTCTTCTTTGGAAACTATATTGTGTTGAGATAGAAACTTTCTACAGAAAATTCTTTACTTTTCTGGCATCTCCCTGTGGGTCAAATTTAATATCTGTGTTCTCTGGAGATAACGTGGTGCATTCAAATGCTATAGGCATTTTATTCCTCGTGCCTGGATTTCTGGATCGTATATTTTCACTGCAGTTTCTTTCCTTGCTAAACGAGTCTGTTGTACGATGGGAATCCTTAAGCAACAAGGACAGACTTAGGCGAAAGCAGATGTCAAAATATTAAAATTTCTCATGGGATAGAAACTCCCCATCCCACGCACACAACATATGTAACCTATTGTTGGCGTAGTCTCCCATGCAATACCTTCATTTCTCTTCCTCTGCATCAAGTTCTTGGTGATCAGAGACTGGCTTATAGAAAATGCTGTCTGAACACAATGCAGAATGGCCTGAAATATTTGCCATACTGGTGTGCTGCATGGGGGTGCAGTGGAAGAGGCAGTTGCTCCCAAAATCTGCAGACATTAGTATCACCGTAGTTATTTGCAGATGGTAGCCCCATGAGTATTATTCCTCCCTTTCATTTCAACTGGGATAACTGGTAGTCCAGAGCCTCTGGATGGGAACCCAGAGCCTTTCTTTGGAAGCTCCTGGAAAGCCTGTGAGCAGCTGTGGAGTCAAAGGCAAGAGGTGCAGGGCTGCCCTGCTCCTGCTGTTGTGGATGCTGCTGGAGTTTACTCTTCCAGAGGGAAGCGAATTCTTAAGTGCTGGGTTGTGATTTTTCTTCATTTCTTTTGTATCCTTTTTGCAGGGCTTGGAAACATTTAATCTTTCTGTGTACCTTATCCCAAAAAGATAGCGTGTTGAAGAAGCACAATAAAAGATTGGCAGATACAATTTGCAAACTTGGCTATCTGTGTGATGATAAAAATGGTATGAGATCGGGTGCTAGATTTACAAGGAGATAACACAGACTTTAATTCTGGTGTGCTTGAGTGCTTGACTTTTTTTTTTTTTTGCAATGTTAATACATTGCATGTGACATAGGAGGAGACTTCACTTTTGTGTATGTGTGTGACCTCTTAGGCTGTCTTAAGGGACAGAAATTCCTTACTGTGGCATCAAGTACTTTCTCTGTGGACTTGGAGCCTTTGAAATGACAGAGGACTGTTGGATGAGCATTAACGCGTTGGTAGGCTGTCCACTATCGTTTTCATCCCCTGGCTTCTGGCGGGACTAAGCACCCTGACACTGCTTGTGGTGCTGGGGTGAGGGACAGGGAGGGTGCAAGCCATGCCTTTGGGAATATTTGCTTTCAAAATAACTGCGAAAAATGGGCTGGTACCCCAAAATTGTGTTTAAAGCCTTTGTGGGAGAATGTACCGCTGCCTCTGTGAGAGGCGATGTGCTGTGCAGCACCCGGCTGGTGGGGACACAGACCTGCTCACGTGCACCTGCATGATACGGAATGTTTCTCTGTATGATAGCCACAAACTAATGAAATGTAACTGGAAAGCACTGGGAGGGTGTGGGCAGGTTGTGGAGGTGGTGTTTTGACTGCTGGTCCAGACTGTGCTCTGTCTTATGCTTTCCTACAGTAGCATAAATTTTTGTTTTCTGGCTGGTTATGTTAGCAAAGGATCACATAAATTGTTGTGTGTGCGGATTTTCTGTCTTAAAATTGTAATAAAAAAACAAAACAGCAAAATCAAAAATACTAAATTCTTTGTTAATGCAGTTCTTTAATTCTCAAGTTGGAATGCAAAATTGAATTATTTCTTAACTTAGGAAACTTTTTTGTTTAAAGGAGAAGGGGGGGGAAAGGGTGAAGTCAAAAATGGTGCTACTGTCTTTAGGTGTCTCAGTATGGAAAAAGATTATGGGACGCAGCGCAGTCAGCAAATCACTTTTGATCTGATGCGGATGCTCCTCACCTGAGCAAAGGCATATAGTGCTCTGTGTGTGTGTGTCTGCCTTACTATTGACCCTGATATCCTGGCAGTGCCACTTAATGGCTTTAGTTTGCGTGGAGGCAGGCCTGGGCTGAATTCCCCAGCCACACCAGGGTGATCTGTCCCTGAAATGTCCTCCACCCCAGTGGTTACCACTTCTCCCTGGGGCGTGGAGGGTGCTGGTGGCAGCAGCTGGCGTGAGCATTGCTCACTGTGCTTGGTTTCTTCATTGAGACAGCTTCTTAATGAAACACCTGATGAGTCAGTGTTAACTAATCTCACTTGGGTGTATGGCTGTCGCCTCCCTGGAGACCAGGGAGAAGCTCTGTCTGTGTCTTGAAGGATGCTGTGAACCAAAGAGATACTGTTTACATGCAGCTATTTCTTCATGTAATTTTATAATTTAGTTACCTGTAGGGACAGCAAATTGGAAGTGAAACTGGCACATACAGGAAATGTATGTGTCCCTCGCTCCCCCAGGTAGCACTTCTACCTAAGAGGGACACTTTAGAGATGCATATTGAAATTGATTTCATCTTTCTGCCCCATTAAACAAGCAATTGGTTTTCAACAGTAGTTCACAGATGAATCTGAATCAAAGCAGGCTGATTAACTGGAGGACAGCCAGCTTGGCAATTGTTTGTCATCTCCTGTTTAATACTCGCGGTGTATAGTGATACACATATCAGAGACTTAAAACTTCTCCCCTCGAGAGACAAAACAGTAAATTAATCTGTTGAGAAATTGCTGAGATTCCGGCCTCCCTACCAACTTTTTCATTGAACCAAGTTAAATACTGCTAGCTGGAGTTGCTCAACTCAATGAC